>CM034531.1:84435584-84492042 GCA_020002185.1 Paraescarpia echinospica
CGGACCAGAAAGAAATACTTATCGAAAGAAGCCATTAGAAAAATTTAGTATAAACAAATGATGTGGAAGTCATATAGACGTACTGGCAATGACGAAGACTACAACATTTATAAAGAAGCACTAAACCAAGCTACAGCTGAAATTAGAAATTCAAAGAGAAGCTATGAACATAAATTAGCTTGTAATATAAAACATGACAGCAAGAGTTTTTATGCGTATGTTCGAAGCAAACAGAAAGTTCAGGATAAGGTCGGTCCTCTAGAAGATAGTGCTGGAAATATAATATCAGAAGGATTCTTAATGGCTGAAGACCTAAATGAGTATTTTAGTTCAGTGTTTACCAGAGAAGACACTAGTTCACTGCCAGTACCAGAGGCTAAGTTCAAGGGGGCAGAATCAGACTATTTAAGACAGTTAATTGTAACCCCAGAAATGGTAGCTAAGAAAATTAGGGCTATGAAGGAAAATAAATCACCTGGAGTGGATGGTATTCCACCCAAACTACTAGTGGAAATTGTAGAACAAATTAGCATACCGCTTGCAACAGTTTTCAACTTGTCATTAGAAGAGGGAGTGGTTCCTTTAGAATGGAAAGAAGCAAACATTATACCGTTATTTAAAAAAGGTTCGAGAAACAAGTCAGAGAACTATAGACCAGTTAGTTTAACATCAGTGATTTGTAAATTATTAGAAAGACTAATTAAAGATCACATGGTGGATTTTCTTGTTAAACATAACTTGATAAACCCATCTCAACATGGGTTTCTAAAAGCGAGGTCATGCTTAACAAATATGTTATGTTTTTTGGAAGATATCACTAAGTGGGTAGATGATGGATCACCAGTAGATATCATCTACTTAGATTTTCAAAAGCTTTCGACAAGTGCCACATCAGAGATTACTGCTTAAACTAAAAGCCCATGGCAGTAAATGGTATAATTAACTGGATAAAAAATGGCTGATTGACAGAAGACAACGGGTAGTTGTTGATGGGGAGGCTTCAAACTGGAAATCAGTTTTGAGTGGGGTTCCACAGGGATCAGTACTGGGACCTATATTATTCTTAATATATATAAACGATTTGGACGATGATATAGCTAGCAAGGTGTTGAAATTTGCAGATGATACAAAAGTGTTTAGAAGGATTGAAAGTGATGGGGATAGACAGCATTTACAAGATGATCTTGACAGGTTGATCAAATGGTCTGAAAAGTGGCAAATGTTGTTCAATTTTGGGAAATGTAAATGCCTTCACACAGGACATGGGAACGAATATGTAGAATATACAATGGGGGGAACTGTACTAAGTACTACTGTAAAAGAAAAAGACTTAGGGCTGACAATTAGTGCTGACATGAAGGTTTCAGAGCAGTGTGGAATTGCAGCTTCAAAGGGAAATCAAATCCTTGGATTGATTAGGCGAAATATAGCATATAAAGAAAAAGAACTAATAATACCACTGTACAAAACAATAGTTAGGCCTCATTTAGAATATTGTATACAAGCGTGGAGGCCATACCGCAAGAAGGACATAGATATGCTAGAAAGAGTACAGAGGAGAGCGACTAAAATGATACCAAAACTGAGGGATCTTAGTTATGAAAAACGCCTAAAAGAATGTGGTTTAACAACACTAGAGACCAGGAGATTGAGAGGAGATCAGATAGAAGTGTTTAAAATATTGAATGGTTATGAAAATATTGATAGAAATATGTTTTTTTCAGTTAAGAAAGATAGAAAGACTAGAGGACATGAAGTTACATTAGTAAAGGAGCAGTGTAGATTAGACGTGAGAAAGTTCTCATTTTCACAAAGGACGGTGAATGAATGGAACAGATTATCTGATGATTGTGTGGGTGCTAGTAGTGTGAATATGTTTAAAAATAAAATCGACACATACCTCAGAAGGGCTGGATATATGTAGATAAAAGGGTTGGACTCTCGATAAGCCAAATGGCTTCCTTGTCCACCTGCCATCTAGAGTTAATTCTCTGGATGGCAATCTTGTTAAATCTTGTTAAACCACCACGCGGTTTTGTAGTCGAACGCAGCGACAAACAATTTCCGGTCCCTCTTTTACGCCACGCAGTGAATATTTTAATGGTGATTTTCAGCCAATGAGATTAAAGTTTAACATTTGCTGCGGGCATAAACATGGAAGCACCCAGGAATTATTCCAAAACACGCGTCCGCAGGCGATTTCTACGATTAAATGCTAACTTTTGAGCGGTCTATTTTGTTGTAAAGAAGTATTAATGCGCAGCGCAACGAAGCCGGTGGTGTTTTTTTTAGCTTTGGTGTAATTCTCGACATTGTCATTATGTCGAACTCCAGTAATTCGGACTTTGATGGGATTTTCGAATCGAGTTTATAACGAACGCTGCCATCGAAGGGGAATGTTTTGCACTATGATTACGCATTTTAAACATAACACCAACTTAATAGTTCAGACGAGATGACGGCTATGATCACAAAGAACGCCATTTTGTATAAAATCTTGAAAATACATGCACTCTGAAAAACTTAAATTATTTCAGTTTTATTTACCATAGACATTTAATTAGTTTTCCATTCTGTAGCATAGTAATTTATGAACATTTCATACGCAGCATGTAACCGCTAATTAGTAATGAAAAATATTTATAAAAAATTAATTGTTGAAAATTATTTAAGTATTTTATTTTTGTCAAACTTTAGCAATTCATATTTGGGTAATAAATTGACAAATATGTCACATACTTGGCTAGTTACACCAGGAATTAGTTCTTCAGATGTAGTGAAAATGTTATTTGAATCGGATCAAAAATTATTTATTTATTTGCATTCATGCAACCCGAGTATATCACATGATTCACTCACAGCACATTCTCTTGATTTAATAGGATTCAATAACAGGCACATATTTGCATTAATCTGGCCTTGAAAGGGTTAATCCTTAGTGATTGTTCAGAACACCAGACTGACCACATACTTAAACAAAGCGAATGTAATAGGTGAAGAACAGGCAGTGTTCAGATAGGAGTATTGGTTGAATTGTATTTGTCTCGACGCAAAAGGCTTTATTGTGCCTTCATCGATTACAAGAAAGCATTTGATTTAGTAGACCGGTCCTCACTGGGGTCTAAGATAATTTCATGAGTTATTAATGGTAATGTGTTGAAAGTTGTATACAACATGTACAAAAATGCTAAATCATGTATAAATCAAGGCCAGGCTGTGTCAGCCTTCTTATGTGATGTAGAGGTATGGCAAGGAGAAAACTTGTGTCCTTTGTTATTTGCTATTTACCTGAATCATTTTGAATACTGTTAGTCACAATTATAACGGACTTGACATGGCAGCTGGTGAAATTTACAACAACCTTAGTGATGATGATGTAGAAAATGTATGTTCTACTACATGCTGATGACACTAGAATGATTCAATAAAATACAGATTTCTTGCTTGTGTATAGAGGAACTCTGTCAACTCTTCTAATGGTTGACATTTGGTTGTTTCAGGTGTCAACTATATTGTGAATCTGTAATTATTAGGCTATATTGATACAATTGATTTACACAGTACCATGTCTACACAAGGCATGGCAAGTATAAACAGAAGAGTAGAATGCATTTGATATCAATAATATGTAGGATATTTCACTCTATAGTTGTCCAGAATATTAATTTTCACCTACAAGGTTTCTACAGACAATACATCTTTAACCAATAGACTCCACAGTCACACCATTTTATAATAATTAAATGAACATCAAAATAAACACAACTTGCAATTATAGAAAATCAATAGTTTTGAAGATACAGTTTAAAAGTTTTAGGCAACTGTTCAGTCTAACAGGGGTCAAGTGTGTCTACTCTGCCTCGGCCCTGTGACCAATTAAAGATTAGTCAAGGTCTCAATGGAAGAATAGCACTAGGCTGCAGAGTTTAGTCATGCTGCTGGCTTTCTGGCACATTAAACAAAATCTACTGTTGGGGGTGGTCTCAAGAGCCCTTCTCAAAACCACATCACTAGATAATGTAAAACTTTTGTACTTTGGGGGCCCCTTAGGTGCCCTTAGAATGATTCAATCAAATACAGATTTCTTGTATGTAGTGGCAGCACCCTAAGATACATCTATACATTTAAAAAAAAGTTGCTGAACAGTTTTTGAAAAAATAGGCCAAATGTTACATTTTTACCAGTTTTGGGGTCCTTGGAGGCCCTAGGGAGCCCTTAAAATGATTCAATCAAATACAGATTTCTCGTGCATAGTGACAGTGCCCTAAGATATGTCTATGCAAAATTAGAGAAAAAGTTACTGAACGGTTTCTGAGATACGGCAGCTAACGGTGGACGCAGAGTGATGGCAACAATCCCTTGGACCTTCGGCCAAAGGACTAAAAATGTGTCAGCTGGACGGTGATAGACCGTTTGAACTTGAAGCCTTTGTCAAACTTTTGTCTCGACTTCACCGAAGGCGGTGTCCTGCTGTCAGAACTTCGAAGGTGTTACTCACATAACTGACAGGTCTTTATCAGTAAGAATAATGGGATGATAATTTACACCAATGTTGTTTCCTGTAGAAGTCATTTTGTGGGATATATTAGCATTAGTCATGCCAATTCAAAAATTAATGCTATATATTAGTAGTTTGTCAAAATGTAAACAAACTCAAAGACAGTTGCAGCTTAGCGTTAGCCTGTTCTGAAATTTTTAATGACATAATGATATATTTCACATAAATATATAGGGAGCTAATAGAGAGGCCCATCATAATCCATAGCACTACAAAATGAAGTATCTGAAAGTCACACTTCATATATTGAGTGACACATCTCATACTGTCTTTCTGGACTGTCGCATTGTCCAATAGTTTCCTATCACAACCCTCGTGTACAATATACTAAAGCTATACATTTCCAACACCACAACATATGTATTATCATTGGATAGGTAATTGAATAATCTTTCAGACGAACGCAACTTGTAGCAGCAGAAAATGAAGCATACAAAAGTTACACCGCAAACAATGACATGCATTCTCAAAATGTGATTCATTCAAAAATTAGTGCTATATAATAGTAGTTTGTCAAAATGTAAACAAACTCAAAGACAGTTGCAGCTTACTGTCCACCAAGCAGTAGCAGAGCAGTTTTATAATAATAATAATCCACAAGTTAAGTGGCAGTGATCTTCCTTTTATCATTCATGTGATGTTTATTGTGAGCAGGGCGGACAAATGGTTATCATATGTAGACAGGTACTGAAAGAAACTGACATTTTCTATAAAAAGAACATGTTTGCCTATCAATGGCATGTATTTCCTATTGTTGCCGTTTCTGCCGGGCAGAAACAGTTTCTGCCCGGCATAAATCAAACAACCCTGTAGGTAATTATTAATCAAATGTTTTTTTGCGGAAACAGTTTCTGCCCGGCATAAATCAAACAACCCTGTAGGTAATTATTAATCAAATGTTTTTTTGGTGAATCATAGTTACAGATCATTAAAGGAAATAAAAACAAGGCATTAGCTAAAATCCGTTTTCCATGTGTACAGAAAGTTTAACATTGCATGTAACATTCGAGAACATTAAAAAAATACAGAAAAATACATTTGTAGCATAAATTCGATTTTAAACCTGTCTGTGTAGCGATTCCCGCGGAAAATAAAATTTTAATGAGCTAGGCGATCACGTGGTATCTTAATGTCACACTTGACTCACACTCGCAGCAGGCCGACCCTTTCTATGCATTCAGAGCATGTTTACATGGATAATGTTGGGGTCGAAATGAGCGTCAGAATGAGTTATGCAATAATCCGATGTAATACAAACACTAGTCATCATAGAGGAACAAGCAGTTATCTTACGGTTCCACATGAATTCAATTTTATTCAAAACAATGAATGCGAATGAGCCTACAACTTGTAATACAACTACAAGTCGACTAGTCTAGGTTTCGCCGAGCTTGGGCTCGTTTGCAGAATAATTATATCGAATGCAACCAACGGGAGATAATGTACACCAATATACATACACAGCAAACATATATCGTATCCAGCTACAGAAAGTAACGTGTAAAATCTCATAATATCACTAGAATATTGATGTATGAAGGAGGAGTTGTACAAGTTATCATAACAACTGAAATCAGTCAGCGAATTTCAGCCGGCCCTGATAGCTCACTTGGTAAACGCATTGGTTCATTGGCGTTCGTTTTACAATCGGGCGACGCCAGTTCAATCCTGACAGCATGCAAATTATTGATTTTTTTTTACACCTTTTTGGAAAGGGTCGGCCTGATGCGAGTTTGAGTCATAAGTGACGTCACATCTCGGCATCCCGAAAAGCGCGCCAAAAATATGCATATTCGAAAATGTCCGGATGTACAGCATAAAATGTGGAATTTCTAATTCATTGAATTTTTTTCATTTTTTTTGCTTGGTGGACGTGGAAATAGATAGCAGGATGTAATATAACATGAATTCGAGCAATAGATGTTTTTATTCCCTTTAAACCCGAGAACCATGATGAACAGAGTCAAAATGACATTGATGTTGACATTTCTTGTTTGCCTGTACAAGAATTTTAACTTTTATTTACAAATGATCTTCTCAGCCACTCCTTCTCCAGTTAGCAGGATGTAATGTAACATGAATTCAAGCAATAGATGTTTTTATTCCCTTTAAGGGTTATGATGAAGTACAATGTTTACAGGTTTACTGTTCATTTACTGCACCACATCTTGCATTTAGAGGAATAATTATAATAGAAAATAAAATGTTGTGGCACATATTTTTTATATATGCATCAATGAGAAACCGGGAATTACTTTTCTGTGGCCTAGGAATAACTAATTTCAATTAACTTTCTGCTTATATAAAACAACTGCATAAAAATAAATATCCATACAAGACACAGACTCCGCATGTGACAGATGTTTTGGAAAGGGGAATAGTGTTCTGTTTCTGGTACAAGGTGCTGTGTTTGTTGACCCAAGCTTCTGCCAGTGACCAATTACAGATTAGTCATACTTCCTACCACCAGCCACAGTGACCCAAGCCTCTGCCAGTGACCAATTACAGATTAGTCACACTTTAACCAGCCAGCTACAGTTAGGTGTGACAGATGTTGTGGGAAAACGATTAGTGGAACAAAAGGACTGGAAGCCTGCTAGAGCTGCTGCTACAGTAGACCATTTAGTTAACAAATTTAACATTTTAGGGGACATTTGGAACCCTTGGAATGATTGAATCAAATACAGATTTATTATGTATAGTGGCACTACCATACGAAATGTCTATGCAAAATTAGAGAAAAAGTTACTTAAGAGTTTTTTAAAAAATAGACAAAATGTGAAAATTTACCAGTTTTGGGGTCCTTTTTGGGGGGTCATTAGGTGCCCTTAGAATGATTCAATCAAATACAGATTTCTTGTGTACAGTGACACTACTACACGAAACGTATATGCAAAATTAGAGAAAAAGTTGCTGAACAGTTTTTGAAAAAAATAGGCAAAATGTTACATTTTTACCAGTTTGGGGGTCCTTGGAGGCCCTAGGGAGCCCTTAGAATGATTCAATCAAATACAGATTTCTTGTGCACAGTGGCAGTGCCCTAAGATATATCTATGCAAAATTTAAAAAAAAGTTGCTGAACAGTTTCTGAGATACGGTAGCTAAAGGCGGTGTCACGCTTGAACCGGCGTTGCCCGTTTGTAAAATAAATTACACGAAACCAACACGTCTACCGAATGAGCTACCGAGAACAACGGAAATTCATTGAATGATTTAAGTTGTTATGATAAGTTGTACAACTCCTCCTTCATATATCGATATTATGAGATTAAACAACGTTACTTTCTGTACCTGGATACAATATCTGTTTGCTATGTATGTTTATTGGTGTAGATTATTTCCGGTGGGTTGCAATCGATATAATTATTCTGAAAATGAGCCGAAGCTCCGTGAAACCTCGACGGCTTGTATGCCCATTCGCATCCATTGTTTTGAATAAAATTGGATTCATGTGGAACCATAAGATAACTGCTTGTTCAGAATATTGCATAACTCATCCTGTTGCTCGTTTTGACCCAAAAGCTATCCTTACAAACATGTTCTGAATGCATGCAAGGGGTAAAAACATAATATATACATACAAAAACATAATATATACATACAAATTTAAATGTAAAGATATAAATGGTATATAAATTGTCTTATATACGTTAACCCTACAGGTGACCACTGGGCCGAATTCGGCCCACGCGATCAGTGCAAAACTGCTCCCGGCCGAATTTTGGCCCGATTCAGTATCTCTTCTTAAAAAAAATTCGTTTCCGTCACTAGCAACTGACAGGGGAACGCGAGGTATCATTGGAAAGCTGAATTATTATTCTTCCTGTGGCATTTTTATCAATGAGTTTTATCGCATCATGATTCAGTAATAGCTAATCACAACCAAGCTTTAAAATGTTGTAGTAGTAGATGCCCAAATATAGCCGATTTTACTACACTCTGCGTCAGGAATTTACATTCCCATTCATGTGGTTTAAACCGGGAAATGGTAGTACCGATGGAAAGCCCAATGATTGGTCTATCCAAATAAATTTACGTCAACGGTCAGCCAATCAGCGTGTGGCTCTCAAACGTCTTCTTGTTGACGCTGGTTTCATTCCATCACGACGAAAGTCTGCCATGTTTTTGTCTCGCTTCGATGATATAAGTTGAATTATTTTAAATGTCCACAACAATATATCAACAAAATACATGACAGTATTTCTGGACCAAGTTATTATACTAGTTCAGACAGTTACACAGACTTTGGGGGCTGTTTTGAAGTGGATATTACGCAAGTTGCTGGCGAGTAACGTCGTCGGACATCACTGTCTCGCACCCGGACTTGGACCGATTCGGTCGGCCTACTTGGTCCGCCAACGAAGGATACGATGCATTCAGAGTTCAAACACAACATGTCCTATAACCTGATGACATATATATGTGTAATTAGGAACTGTAGGTATTACTTATTTTATTGATGTTGAATGGAAATTGATAATACAGTGCAACACGGTTATAACGAACTACTTTGTGGGTAGCTAACGAGTTCGTTATATCCGTGAATTCGTTATATGCGTGTACGCGTTTACCCGCTAGGTGGCAGTGTTGTGTGTGAGTTTTTAAAGTATTCGCCAAACGCCAAAGATATTTTGTTGTGTAACAATTATTTAGATGACATATAAGACGGTTACAAATGTTACTATGAAGTGTAGTTATAGCATAAGATCGCAGTCCACCGTCTATGAAAAAGAAACGAAATACAGTATGACGTAAACACATGCCATGGCGAGCACGTCGCGTCAAAGCACACAAAAACACGAACTGTGGCAGGATGGAGCCACGGTAACTACTACTTCTTGTACAGCACACACAGAATGACACCAGTTAAGCTGCTTCGAAGAAGTCCTCCATTGTTGTTGGCTAGGGCACCAGATAACAGGAAAATAGACAATGACACATACAACCAATTAGCTAGTAGTAGGGTGAAAAAAATAGTTTTTTGCATTTATTTTTGATAAATTTTAAACAGTTATATCTTCATGATTATTTGATGTTATGCAAATATCATCACTGCATAATAATAAAGGGTCTTTTTACCAACAAAATGATAGCTCAATCATATTTCTGCGATTAGTATTAGCAAAGTTGTGATTTTTTAAAAGGACCCCTACAAATAGCTCCAAATAGTGTACACCGTGAAAGTTTACTATTGGTCACCTGTAGGGTTAAAGTACATTTATGCTGATACATTATCGACATTTTAATGTTGTATACATTTTCTAAAGACATACATATTTATGCAACAGGAGTCATCTAAATATAAATTATAAGTGACAGACATTGTCCTACAACCAGGCCTTTCCTGCAGCCAGAGATGGTGACATAACATCTAGCCACAGTGCAGATGTCCTTACCAGGTATTCACAATGCCTACTCAGGCGCCTCAGGAGTTTTCTGGGGGACCGTCCCAAGATACTCAAGATTCTGTGACTTATTTACCCTTATGATTGGAGTACAAACTGCATCCTCCAAGGGTAGAATTATAGACCTTGCCAACACAAACTAACAAATACATCTACATAAGCTGTTTTTTCTAAATGATTGTAATTTTCTTTCTGTGGTATGGATCAACAGTTTCATGCTTATGGAAAATACATCGGCTTACGTCACGTATAGATGTCACACCTCATTTTCTGCGACACTGGCTCAATTAAATTTTCTCTGGATGTTGGCCCAGTTTCCAACCAAATCTGATAACCGATGGTTCAGTTGGCTCTGTGTCATTGTTATGTCATTGTCAACACTTCACGGACAGTAGAGACAGTGATAGTTGAAAACAGTTGACAATAACAACACAGAACAAGGCACCTTTAGCACCAAGGGTTATTTACAGAGCCGGTAGAAGTAATTTGATTTTGTACTTGAGTAAAAGTACAAGTAACTAAGAAAAAAGATACTCAAGTAAAGTATTTTTTTTAAATGTACTTGAAGTACAAGTAAAACGTAAACAAATGTACTTGAAGTAAACCTAAAAATACTTTTCTCAAGTAACTTATAAAAAGGCAGACACAGCCATCCGTTGCAAGTCAAACAAAACATTCACAAGGTCATTTTGCATATAAACCAAACAAGAGCTTTATTTAACTAAAGTGTTACACAAAATAACGCATGAACATTTTAGTTAGTTGAGTTCATACTGAAAAAAATCAAACTACAAATCATAGTTGAACCATTATTTTTCATGACCAATTAAGGCAACTTCTAACAAATCAGCTAGTATAAAGTATAAATCAAAAAAATAAATATCTTCAACTTTCTTCTAAGTTTAATAACATCTATTCAACTAGTTAACTTCTTGTTCTGGTTTGCATCAGTTTGTGCTGTTGTCAGTGTTGACCTTTTGGGTAAGCGCGGACCGTGGTTGAAACAGCACATGTTGATGCAAACCGGAACCATATTTGGCCCTTAACAGTGCCATAAAATGCAATATTGTATAACACTGGATGTGGCTCGATGGCGATGTCTTGTTGATATCTTGTACATTGAACATATCTGATACACTGGTGCACACAACAAGCATAATTAGTTTAACGTTGTTCCTGTTTATAAGCTACATCTTGAACACTGATAACAAAAACAGTGTTGTTGTTGTAACTGTTTAAATGGCTCAACAAAGTATTTGCAATGTTCATGCCACCTGGTGATCATTCCGGTTAATGGTAGTGAATTGCCCAATCAGAAAATGCTACTGTGTGCTGTTCCCACTGATATCTATAAATAAATCTGTGCCGGCGGCAATCAGTTTCAGCTTCCGGCATCGATCACGTGTTGAAAACATTTTAGGAGCTTCAAAAAATTAACACACAAATTATGAATGCTTCGCTACATTCTGGAAAAGTACACATTATTTGTACTTCGTTACAAAAGTACTTCCAAAAAATTGTAGGTCTACTTCATTACTCAAGAAAAGTAACCTTTTCTACTTAAATAAAGTAATGAAGTAAATGTACTTCGTTACATATCAGCTCTGGTCATTTAAGGTACAAAGATTGTTTTTTTATCCTTAAATCATGTTTTGTATCGTATAAGCAATTAATTCTTCATCACCAAATGTGCTTTAACCGCGATCAGTGCAAAAGTGCTTCCGGCCGAACTTCGGCCCAATTCAGTTTCATTCTTTAAAAAAAAAAATGGTTTCCGTCACTAGCAACTCACAGGGGAACGCGAGGTATCATTGGAAAGCTGAATTATTCTTATTCCTGTGGAATTTTTATTAATGAGTTGTATCGCGTCATGATTCAGTAATAGCAAATCACAACCAAGCTTTAAAATGTCGTAGTAGTAGATGCCCAAATATGGCCGATTTTACTACGCTCTGCGTCAGGAATTTACATTCCCATTCACATGGTTTAAACCGGGAAATGGAAGTACCGATGGAAAGCCCAATGATTGGTCTATCCAAATAAATTTTTGTCAACGGTCAGCCAATCAGCGGATGGCTCTAAAACATCTTCTTGTTGAAGCTGGTTTCATTCCATCACGACGAAAGTCCGCCATGTTTTTTGTCTCGCTTCGATGATATAAGGTGAATTATTTCAAATGTCCACGTCAATATATCAGCAAAATACATAACAGTATTTGTGGACCAAGTTATTATACTAGTTCAGACAGTTACACAGACTTTGGGGGCTGTTTTGAAGTGAATATTATGCAAGTTGCTGGTGAGTAACGTCTCCGGACATCGCTGTCTCGCACCCACACTTTTTACATCAATTTTACTATTATAGTATCCGCCCATAATAAATCAGAATGCTGGTGTAGTTGATGTTGAATTTCTGGTTTATGACAGTGGTGGGAACAAAAAAGTCGTCCAGACTTATGACACTACGTCATGACACTACTCGGCACTTGTATCTAATCTGGACCCTTTTGAAGCCCAAATAGCAACCCGGTTTGCACAAGTCTGCACCATGCGCATAAAATGAGCGATATAATGGCACTAAGACGCAATATTCTTAAACATAAAATTATACATAAGATAATGTTGAATGATGGAACTAACTTACTAAGGTATCAAAGTTAGGCAAAACCCAAGTTATTACGACAAAATCAAAGTGCATCGGTCCGGATTCGACACAAATGCCTACAACTAGTAAGACAAATCTATTTAACTAATGTTCTATGCCGTTTTTTAGCAAAACAAGGAATGTGATATCTTTGTGCTAATTATATAAAACATATTCCGACAAAGTTGTGCAAACACTGTTGGGAAAGTTTATTTGAGTGAAGTACTTACGAATATAAACCACCGAAGTTCATTTCTCGTAACAGACGCCTATTGCCAAAAAGCGTATGTAATAACGGATTATCAGTAATCGAGCTAGGCAATTATATGTTTGCACAGAATGTGGATGTACTAAACAACTTACTGTTTTATAAAAAGGACACCATCTGTGAAACGTTCTTGCGATTGATAGAAGCATACTTTTGTGATATTCCAGAAATTACTTTAAATAACTGCATTGCATAGCATGCCAGCAACAAATAAAGTATAATCTTTGGAATAGAAACCACCAATTTAATATCATATGATCATAACACTGTGATATGATAATCATTTAAAGTTGGGGGAAAAGAGTTTTCAGACGATACTCCTGTCGTGTGGTAGCAAGGCCTAAGGTTAGGGCAAGGATAACATCACGACAAACAAGTGCCAGTGGTTAAGTGGAAATCATGATTACTGACTTCTATTAACCATTACTACATTTATAAGTAGGCCCCTAGTGTAAACATGTTTACATGCTATCTTGTTTTATATCTTCCCCTCTATATTCAAGAGTAAAGGTTAAAACATACCTCAGAATGCACCATTTGGACCATTGGACAATTTTTACACAGGGGTCGAGCTGCTGGAAGCACTGCGTGTCCATGGTCTGCTTGCCTGCGGGACTGTACGCGCAAACCGCAGGGGTCTGCCAGCAAACTTGCTCCCACGGAACATACAACTGCAGAGAGGAGAGTTCCGCGTGGCACAGAAAGATGACCTGATGTGTTTGGTCTGGATAGACACAAAGTCAGTGCTCATCTTGTCGAACTACCACCACCCGGCAGCTCGTGGCACCGTAGAGCGACGCAATGCACAGGGAGTGCGTGGACCCGTCATTGTACCGAAGGCACTGGAGGACTACCGGATCCACATGAAGGGAGTGGACCTGTGTCATCAGATGACTGGGTACCATCTGATCAACCACAGATCAAAGAAGTGGTAGAGACGGCTGTATTTCTACCTTCAGATGGTAGCAGTACACAATTCCTACATCGTCGCCAAAGAGTCGAACCTGGCAGAAGCAGCGGCACAGTGGCCTGTCTTCCAGGACTTCGTAGAAGATTTGTCACTGGAACTGATCGGTGATATCAGATCAGCACGAGCGGCCCCCCCTTGTACTAGCACCTCACCGTGCCACAGCTCTTCACGAAATAGGGCCCATGTACGAGCGATACAAGACATGTCGCGAGTGTTCGCTGCGAGCAGGCCGAGGTGAACGCCGTGGCGTTAAGAAGTACGGTTGCCGCCAGTGCCAGGAACCAGTTCACCAAACTGGAACCTGTGTGGCAGATCACACAAGAAGACACATGGTGGACTAGATGAGAGTGGCCAGTGTGTTGGGAAGACAGTTGTTGCTGTGAACCTGTGATACAATGAGAATTAATGTTTCGCTTTTATGAATGTAATAAAATAATACATTTCATGATATGAGATGTTTCTAAGATCCTTTATTTGTATATTTGTATTCTTGCTAGTTATTGAAATGAACACTAACATGATGTGTAGTCATCTGTAGTTTCCATACCAAATTTCATAATTCGACCCTTTATAAATTCGTACAAGTGTACTACAAAATCGGACACTACAGATCTATTATCCATTAGATCTTTTTAATTTGTTTGGCATTTTATCCTTGAGATAATAATCTGTAATATAAAAAAACTTGCTCATTGATAAGATGCTTCCTTCATGGTGTAAATATCAGTTGAAACCCCAAATTACAAACAACAAGTTCAGTTTCATTTTATTGGTACAACTTTCATACATTGTTACATATAGTAAGTATGAGAACATTACAAAGTTATCTACATCACTGCAAGGCATGTTTTATCTTCATTACAATGAAGTTATGGCCATTTCAACTGAAGCCCTATCGTTTTCTGATGCTCAAACAGAATATTAATTTGTTAACCGCATATGAATTGGAGAATCGTAATATTGTTTGGCACGGTAAATGTGCTTTGTAAATTGGTATTTTGATATTGATTGAAAGACAAAGTTAAGCCAATCGTGAGCATACTTATAGCTTTAAATCCTTAATCAACTCTAACACAGCATTTGTCAAATCATTTGCATATTCGGCTGCTGAGTGCCGGGTCATTATTTTAGATCTTACGTCAACGGTACCATATTATCGTTCAGTTGACCTTGGCTTGTTGGTCCATTGTTTATTTAAAAAACGGTACACAATTCGTGAATTTAATTCAGTTCAAAATTCAACTGTGTCCAACACTGTATGACATTTAAACAGAATACACATTGACGTTGGGTGGCAGTTTAATAAGCTTCATAAACTGCGTATAGACTGTGCGACGTGCACAATTTGGCTTCGATGGCGTTCTTCGTGCAGCAGCGGAGTCGCCGTCGGTCGTCATCGTAGCGCCCCCGACGGCAGATACGGGAACGCATCATGTTTATAACGCGCCCCGTTTATAACACGGATTCATTTCGTGGACCCGACTACAGCGTTATAACGAGGCACGACTGTATATCATAAAAACTAAAATACAACATTTCAACGAACTCAGTTATAAATAGGCCTACATGTATCCTTTGAAACAATCAGTTATAATATTACCCAAGACCATGTTAAAGAAAACCATGTTTCTAGTCCGGACACTTTGAAAGGAAGAGAAAGAAATGTTATTTACTATTTATGAATCTTGCTATTGTAAGCTGAGTACATACAACTACATTGTTTTGCAGTGTTCTGCCTAGGTCGAATTTGCAGGGCGTTAGGCCCTGCGCTTTTTCAGTGATGCCCTGGTACCCAAAAAAGGCAAAAAGAACGCCTTACCTTTTTTATGCGACGCCCTGCTATATTTTGCACATAACCCTACTCGTGGCTACACGATCATGTATATTATTATTAATTTGTGAGCGCCCTGATCTCGAAACGCATCCCGATCGCGTCACACGCGCGATTAGATTGTACCCAACTGAGTGCATCCCGCAATCGGGAATGGATGCGTCACGGGATCGGGGCGCTTGCAGACGATCGAGTGTCTGCAAGCGCCCTGATGTCAACTATGTATCCCGATCGTGCCACGCGGCCATTTCAATTGTTCAAGCACCCCTATCTCTACTCCTATCCCGGTCGCCATTAAATTCTTAATCGTGTGTGTCAAAAATATTAAATACGTTGATTTGAAGAGACGCCAACCTTCAAAAGTGGATTAACCAGAGCGACAGACTTTCGCGAAGCGCCTCAACTGTACATATCGCCAAGCATTCCTTATTTTGTTCGTATCTTCAAAAGTTAAAGTCTAATCGCCGTGAGACTTCTACCGTTAGATTAGTCATTATATTCTTAATCTTGATCTGAGGAGGCACCAAATTTCGCAAGTCAGTAGACCAGCCTGTTCATGACAGACTTTCAAAGTGTGATTAAAAAAATGTTTTATTCATACTCTTTATTTGTTAATGTACCGTTATATAATTATAAGTAACGACGTTTAGTAAAACATAGCTCAACAATAGTAGTGACTAATTGCGTATTGTCCATTTTCAAAGAACTTGCTCCTCCTCAATATGCAATGACCCACCGGCACATGCTCATGCTCGTTGCAAGGTGTGGCGTTTCTAGGTCACGACATCACGTGTGTGTGTGTGTGTGTGTGTGTGTAATGGACTAGCCAAGGGTGCTAAGGTTTCTGGCGGCTAGCGTCTTCTTTTGTCAAAGCGTTTAGCAGTAGCTACCTGTAATAATTTTTATTCGGAGGAAGGTTTCAAACTAATAATAATTACTTTTTTCTGGTTATTGACCGATTGTTTAAAATGACATTGTGTGTGGGTAGTTTTTCTGTAAATAAAATGGAATTTTACAAATTAGCAATGCATGTCTGTATTATTTTAATGTTTGACATCACACTTTTTACTATTTGCAGTGTAATATATCTCAATTTCTGTTCAGCCTAGCCCAACAATATCTTGCATACCTATTGCTTATATAATAGTCTCTGAGAATATTAAATATGATGTGAATTTATACATAAAATGTTATGTCATGCTGGGTATCGTGTTTTGCAAATTCCAATTTAGTTAAATAAAATATGTTGTATTGTCTATATAAATATACCATATAATCATTCATTTGTCCACATTTATATTTATTTGTCATTTTTCAAAATTACTATGTTGCTTGTATATTTTTAATTTTCAAAATCGAACATAACAGTACATCTCAATTTTTGTTAAACCTATCCCAAAGAAATTTGGCACACCACAATTACCTGTATAATATTCTGTATGTATATTGAATATTATGCAGATTGACACAAATTAAAAAACTATCTAAAGCTAAATATTGTGTTTTGTTCTACAAATGCTTGCCCAAGCCAATATTATAATGCATAAATATACGTATACACTGTGTACATAATATACTATATGTAAGTAGTATGATATTAAACTACAAGCTGTACACTGCTACTATGTCTTGTTAACTATTTAATTTAGTCGCATGTCACAACTGCCTTTTTAACCATTGCTTACAGTGCTCTACGTGCCCTTTACTAAAATGGCACACTGCCCTTTTGAAAACCGGGGCAAAACACTGTTAAATCTATATTTTTAGAATTAAAATATGTATTTACAAGTAACATACTTACCTGGCTCCGTCGCTTCACAAGGTGCAATACACTTGGCTGCCCCCCAAGTTGCTCGCCAAAAATAATAATCAAAATGAAATATGACCCATCCCTGCAGCTCCCACCACCCTCACCCATCACTGAATCACCCCCTCTTCCCACTTGGCTAACAGTGATGGGTTATCTCCCAATAGCGGGGAAGGAGGGAGGGTAATATGGTGAAGCGACGAAGCCAGGTAAGTATGTTGCTTGTAAATACATATTTTATTTCTAAAAATATAGAATTTACTGCCTAACACAGACTTAGCCTGTCTCCGTCGCTTCACAAGGTGCAGAATATAGATGAATGGATGGTGGGATATAGACGAAGCTACCTCTAATGATCTCCTGTTGGTGGCAGAATAGACTCTGCAGCCACTATTGGGCCTAGCTGAATGAGATCAGAGGAGTAGAGGGATAGGTCCTTCAGATAAAAATCAGTGAAAGTGTTATGACAGTGCCAGGTACCAGCTCGTAGGATCTGCTCCATGGAGGCCTGTCTGTGGAATGCAAGGGACACAGCCATAGATAGTACCTGGTGCGCCTTAACCCGATGGTACTCAAGGAGAGTAGTAGGGGATTGTGCATAACACTCCATAATGGTTTTGCGAATCCAACCAGAGATTGTGGATGGAACAATATCTTATTTATGTCCTGGTTTGAAAGAAACAAAGAGGAGACGTTTGTTATTCCTCCATGGCATCGACCTTTCCAGGTAGAATCACAATGCTCGGACAGTGCACAATAGTCTGTCTTTGGCCATCCTATCGCTTAAATGATTGTCCAGTGCTGGGATCGTGCAAGAGAGCACACATTTGGGACCTTTGCCCAACACTTGAGTTTTCGACAGGAAAAACAGTCCCACTCGTAGTATAACCTCTGTCCACCCCGCAGTCCGTTGTAAACGGGCGTGTTCAAAGGCATGGATCTCGCTTCTCCGTTTGCCTGAGGCATGCGCGATGAGAAAAACTGTTTTCCATGTTAACAGTTTATCAGGGGCATTGTGCAAGGGTTCAAAAGAGGGTTTGGTTAGGACTGATAGAACTAAGGCAAGATTCCACTCTGGGAAAGGGTGCTTACTACGTCCCTGTTCTAACTCGATATTCCGAAGAAGGGACTTTAACGATGCATTCCGTCCAACCTCAACATAGGAAGTGGTCGAAATTGCCAAGTGTTTCTTCGTGTGAAGGTAGAGGAGAAAATCAGAGACTACACTCTCAGTAGCCGAGAGTGGATTAATCTGTTGTGTGCTGCACCAAGTAGAGAAGATCCTCCACTTGGACTCGTAGATTGCCAGAGTAGACTCTCGTTGAGGTCTGGAGGCGCCGGAGGCAACGTCAACCGAAAAGCCTCTGCTGCAGAGGGCATCCCAGATACTCTCCACGCGTGTAGCTGGAGATTGGAGGGATCGCGATAGATTAGTCCTCGTGGTTGTGACAGCAACTGAGGGATGTTGGGTATCTGTAGAGGAGATTCCACCAACATCCCTAAGAGGAGTGGAAACCAGATCGCTTGTGGCCAGCAAGGGGCAATGAGGATCAGTTCGCACTGGTCTCGTTGGACTTTCTCGAGAACTTGTGGCAACAGAGCTGGTGGTGGGTAAGCGTACGCCCACAGTGCCTTCCAGTTCATTGATAGTGCGTCTACTTCCATGGCTGATGGATCTGGAACGGGGGACACAAACAGGGGGAGCTTGTGGTTCCACCTCGTTGCAAATAGATCCAACAAGGGAATTCCCCATTCGAGTGTGAGTGCCCGGAAGACAGAGGGGTGTAGAGACCACTCTGTACCCGACATCTGGGCTGGGCGCAACAGGACGTCTGCCAGAACATTCAATCTCCCGGGAATGTGACGTGCCCGTAGCACTATCCGGCTGGTCTGACACATTAGGAGCAGCCTCTTGGTCCGTCTGCACAGCGATATTGACCGTGTTCCACCCTGCTTGGTGATGTAGGACACTACAGTGGAGTTGTCTGACGCTACAAGGACTGTGAGGCCTGTAAGCTTCCTCAGCCAGTGGAGCACGGCTTTGTGTATAGCTTCCAACTCGAGCACATTGATGTGAAATGTTTTCTCGGTTGTTGTCCATACACCGGAGACCGGCGATGAGTTCCAGTGTACACCCCAGCCGATGTTTGACGCATCTGTGAATAACTGTGTGTCTGGGTCCTTCGGGGTAACTGGAGATCCTCTCAGAACATTGTGTTCCGACATCCACCATTGGAAATCCTCCTCCGCAGTAGAGGAAAGAGGTATCCACAGACGTCCCAGAGGAACTAATTTTTCTGTTGCGGCAAACAGACCTAGTAGGATCTGCCATGTAAGAGCACATCCTCCCCGTCGGAGAAGAAATGAGCAAATCATCTCCTTGAGTTTGTGAAATCGTTCTGATGTTGGAATCACCTGGAAGGAAATCAGATCGAACTGATATCCCAGAAAAATGAACTTCTGTGTGGGAATCAAGTACGACTTCTTCTCGTGAATCAGGAGGCCCATCGTGTGGCAGAGACCGAGCACTTGTACAGTGTCTCGGAGGCACTGATCGCGAGATGTCGAGAATATCAGCCAGTCGTCCAGGTACTGACAGAGATTGATGCCCATCACGTGCACCAGCACTTTGATCTCCACCATAATAACTTTCGGTAACCCCAGTGGATGGGAATGTGGAAATAGGCGTCCACAAGATCGATGGATGTTACCCAGGCGTCCCGAGGTAGAGATCGCCGAATGCTTTCTGCAGTCTCCATCATGAAGTGGGGAATTTCTAAGAAAGGGTTGAGAAATGAGAGGTCGATAACAGGCCTCCATCCTCCTGACTTCTTTGGAACAAGGAAAAGATGGCTGTAAAACCCGGGAGACGCAGTGTCGTGGACCATCTCGATTACTTTGTTTTGCCGCATTGTCTGGATGATTGCCTGGAGTGCTTTCCGCTTCACAAGGGGGCCCTTGTCTAGAAATGGTGAAGGGGTACATGTCATGGGAGGACATTCTCGGAAATGGAAACAGAAACCAACCTCCAAAACATTGCACACCCACTCGTTGCACCTCTTTCGTATCCAGGCATCGCAGAACAGGGATAGTCGAGCTCCTACCTTCCCTGTAAGTAAAGTAGGTAACACGACCGCCTGTCGTGGTATCCCTGGAGAGCCCAGAGTCGACGGGTATGCGATGGTTGGGCCGCTCATTGACCGAGGAGCCTGGCACAGACAGTCACAATTTATGTTTCCTCCCTCCTCGACCACGAAAGGAACGGCCTGAACCACGTCCTCTGGCAGCCAGAAAGGGCCGTGGATGTGAGGAGGGAGGGAGCTTAGTAGGTTGTTGTGTGAGCTGGCCAGTAGGAACGAGGGGAAGGTCGTAAGGACTGAGCCATGGGAAAAGGTGTCGAGGAACGGTATAAGGCATGTTCCCACTGCCGACCAACTATCTTGTCTCGTAACTGCAACCTAGTTGGCAGTTCATCGAACAGGGACGATGATCCAAATGGCGCGTGCGGAGGCTCTCCCTTTCATCCTGGGATAAAAGGGTAGAGGGCCCCCGGAGGGTGAGGTCGCATTGGTGCAACAAGATGTTGTATGCCATCGCACAATCCAACGTGGCCCCATCCGACCAAGCAGTTGCCACTGATTGTGATAACTCAAGGTAGTCTTCAGTTGGTGTAACACGGATTCTGCCGAAACATTTCCTGTGTTCACATGATCGATCATGCCCTGAATTGAACGATTCAGAGCCGCCCCAGACCAATCCTGAAAGGACGTGATACAAAGCCGTCTACATGACAGGGTCGCGAGGTCCCTGAAATAGCGTTGTTCTGCCCCCAACTTGTGCTGTGCTCCCCCCTGCTGGTGTGCGGGAAATGTCTGCGAAACCTATGTCCACAACGGGAGAATCCCTGGAGAAAGGAAATTCTCCTGAAGGGAGTTCCACTGGGGCGTAGAGGGTCTCCCTAGCACGAGGGACTGATGCAAAACGTTGCGATTTGCCCACTGGAGGTGGTTGCAAATCGCTGTTGATTTTGTGAAAATGGTTTTTCATGGCCGTTGAAAACGGGAACCCAGGTTGTGGTGCGACGGGAACCACGTAATCAGCCTGAGCTAGTGAAGACAAACGCGGTGCGGCACTAGCGACGATACTGTCCGGTGCCGGTAATTCGTCCGACAGGAACACGCGGGCCACGTTGACGCGATCCGTATATGACCACGTGTCGAGTTGTTCGTTCGTGTCGGAGAACTGGCCATCGACAGAGATCGAGTCACACTCGTTTTCGGAGCAAGAATAATCGTAGGAGAGATCATCAGCCGTCGGTGGGGCGTCGTGACTAGAACACGCAAACGGCAACAACAAAATGTGGCCGGAGGAAAGATGCCGGGCCAAACCCGCGGCTGCAGAAGGCGAAAGGTGAGTGTTGGTGCCATAGCCGCCAACTGAATCGTGTTCGGATACCGACGGCCCTACCGGGTCTCCGCCTCGGTGACGCGCGCGGGATGCCTGATGGAAGCCCTCTGGCTCCAGCGCTTTGGGCCGTGGTGCGGGCCGAACGCGGTAATTCCGGGGAATTCCCCCAGCTACGGGAGAGTCGGCCGGGTTTCGGGTTTCAAACCGGAGGGTGTGCCGAACGTGGCATTCGTGGGAAAGCCCCTCTGGTCCCGGAGACCGGTTTACCCTCTCCGGGTGTCCGGGAACTCGCTCCGGTTGTCCGAGCTGAGTCGGCCTTCCAGTATAGACCCACTGGCATGAGCTACCGGGTGCGTGTTCAGATTCCCCCGCGGCTGTGTGGGATCCAACTGTTGGGACAATTGTCCGCCCAGTTCCGTCAACCGCCCAGGTCATAGCTGGGCCTCCAGAAGCACGAGTTGGCGAGTTTCTTACGGTGTCGGTAGACGAATTGACCGGCTCGGAGTTGACAGACGGGAACTTTCGTTGCTCAAGGAGCAAATGCAAGATTTCCTCCATCATTGACTCGTGGCCACTTTGGCGGATATTCTCAGTAGAATGAATGGGAGAAAAGCCACGAAAGCTGCCGCTAGAAATGCTGGAGGTGCGCGAGCGTGGTCGTTTGCGATCGCGCGAGCCACCGAGTGCCGACGTCGGCGAGCGGCTGTCAGACGACGGCTGCGTCGCGGAGGCGAAGCGGCATTTCCTGGACGCTCTGGCTTTTGTTCGTTCGACGATGCCAGCCCAGACTTTTTCTGTCCATTCCGAACAAATGTCGCACTTGCTGTCAACTGTACAGCCATGACAAGAGCGACACTTGTCGGGGTGGTTGTCGCCGCTGCGCATCAATTTTGTGCAGGCGGGGCACTTTTGCTGGTGGCGGGATTGTGAGCGGTCCGCCATGACGGCTCAGTTGATCATGACAAGTCAAAGACAAATCTAAACACGTTATAATGAAAAAGTGTTTAATAAAAGTGTTGACAACGATGACCACTAGAATCTAGAAGTAAAACTCGAAACTGTTAACTGTAAGTAAACACAAAAAGGAGTACAATAAGCACTCTTAAAGTTAAAATAACGGAGCAAAGTCGAGGCGAGACTTAAACAATGGAGGGGCCAAGTGGGAAGAGGAGGTGATTCAGTGATGGGTGAGGGTGGTGCAGGGATGGGTCATATTTCATTTTGATTATTATTTTTGGCGAGCAACTTGGGGCGCAGCCAAGTGTATTGCACCTTGTGAAGCGACGGAGACAGGCTAAGTCTGTGTTAGGCAGTAAATTGTGGGTCATAGTAACTATTTAATCACGCGTTGCACGTGCCTTTTCAGCTATTGCTCACCGTGTACTATGTGCCCTTTTTCTGAAATGGCACCCTGCGCTTTTGAGAACCTGGACGTAACACTGGTTTTGTTTCATACAAAGGAAGATTACTGCTCGGGTTTGACAGGGTTTTGGGAGCAATTACAGCCCCATAAAAACACAACTTACAATTATAAATGTCACGTCAATGCTCATAAATGCAACACTCAAAGACCACAATCTGCAGTTCTTATCAGAAATCAAAATGAACAACCTACTTTGAGAAAACTGAAAAAACATCAAAATGTGTGAACACATTTAATAAATGTTTTCAGAAATTTGTTTACCTCTGCTTGTAATTATATGGCCCAGCAGAGCTATAAAATTAGTGTTCCTACATAGAACTTTCAGATCAAAATAATAAAGATACAATTAATCCAACTCAAAGTGATCGTATGCTGACATCTTATACAACTCAAATGGACGCAGTTCATGAGCTATTTTTTCAAAATGTGCTGCCATAAATCCAGAAAACATAACTCGATAAAAACAACATCAAGCATCTGACTTTGCAAGAAATTCCCCAAATAGCCATTAACCCTCGGAGTGTCTCGGGCTGAAATTCGGCCCAACCATACCTGCCTTTGTTGTAACAATTTACATTTCCTTTACGCGCAACTGACATGTGAACATTTGGTATCTATGGATAGACGACAGATTTGTGAAAATCGTGAATATTTATTCATGAGCAGATTCAATGGCTGCTACTCACAATCTAGCTTACAAAACACGTGACATGATTGACGCCCACATTTTGGTGATTTTACTACGTCCTGCATTCTGAATTTAAGCATCCATTCATAAAGTCTAGACCCCACACACGTGATATCGATGGAAAGCTCCGTCATTGGCCGGACTGCAAAAAATGACATCAGTGGGCTGACTTAATTCAGCGAATCAGAACCATGGTTTCAAATGTAGTGTCACCAGCCCTCCAAAGGCAAAAAAAAATGGCGGAGTGGTGTTCCGAAACATTTCCACTTCGAAAGTTTACTTCCGATTATCTCAAGTTTCTGCGTCAATATTTTGACAAAATGCCTGACAGTATTCATAAATAAGGTTATTATACTCGTTCAGATAGTTAGAACGACTTTGGGATGTTTTTTTATGTGAAAATTCAAAAAGTTGGCAGGACAATGTTTCTCCAGGGGAGCACGTGGGTTGCAACGGTAATGAGCACGGTAGTGATCGGCCTGCTTGAATCGGCCTATTTTTTGTCAGAAAAAATCATAAAAATAAAAGTTCTCAATGGATTTGTTTCATTTTTGTGTTGTTTAGCAGCTAACACATGACTACATTTGTCTCATTGGATGTAGGGCGTACAACAACTCAGTAATTATCTGGCAGCATGATGAAATTTTTGTTTTTTAATAGTAATAGTAATATTCCCATGATTTTAGTATATGATATATTTATTATAATTTTATTATAATAAAGCATTCCTTTAGCCATAAAATGATACCTCATTCATATTTTTATGACAAATATTACCAAAGTTATGATTTTTCCTGGAACAGTATGCTAGAGGATTTTCAGCAGTCACTTCTAGAGTTAATACATCACATGTTTATCGAGGCATATTTTCATCGTAAACTGTTCTTTTATTGCTAGATGCTATCAGTGCAGCCACGCAGTCCTGATACAATCTTGCTACATAAGAGCAGGTTGTTAAACCAGCCTACAGTCGTCTAGTTTTTTTTAGCAGCAATAAAAGTATTCTATTCTGGAGCACGGCCTTGCCATTCTCAACCACACTGACTCATGATGCAACAACCTCATTAATATTCCAGCAAACAAACGATGATGATAACAACGATTACATAATGATGATGATGATAACAAAAGCTAACTACTAAATACTGGACATATCTCGTGTTAACAAAGGAAGCAAATACGCTGCCATCAAAACCACAGACAATACAGACTGCAAAATATCGCAGACTGCTTAATACTGCAGTGATACAGCAATAAACAGAGATCTCTCACTGTACACATGCTACAAAGAACTGATTATATTAACAGAGATACTGTACACATGCTGCAAAGAACTGATTATATTAACAGAGATACTGTACACATGCTGCAAAGAACTGATTATATAAACAGAGACACTATACACATGCTACAAAGAACTGATTATATAAACAGAGACACTATACACATGCTACAAAGAACTGATTATATAAACAGAGACACTATACACATGCTACAAAGAACTGATTATATAAACAGAGACAGCTGTACACATGCTGCAAAGAACTGATTATATAAACAGAGACACTATACACATGCTACAAAGAACTGATTATATAAACAGAGACACTATACACATGCTACAAAGAACTGATTATATAAACAGAGACACTATACACATGCTACAAAGAACTGATTATACAAACAGAGATGCTGTACACATGCTGCAAAGAACTGATTATATAAACAGATACTGTACACATGCTACAAAGAACTGATTATATAAACAGAGATGATGTACACATGCTACAAAGAACTGATTATATAAACAGAGATACTGTACACATACTACAAAAAACTTATTATACAAACAGAGATGCTGTACACATGCTACAAAGAACTGATTATATAAACAGAGATACTGTACACACGCTGCAAAGAACTGATTAAATAAACAAATATACTGTACACATGCTACAAAGAACTGATTATACAAACAGATATGCTGTACACATGCTACAAAGAACTGATTATATAAACAGAGATACTGTACACATGCTGCAAAGAACTGATTAAATAAACAAATATACTGTACACATGCTTCAAAGAACTGATTATATAAACATAGATACTGTACACACGCTGCAAAGAACTGATTATATAAACAGAGACACTGTACAGATGCTGCAAAGAACTGATTATATAAACAGAGACACTGTACACATGCTGCAAAGAACTGATTATGTAAACACAGACACTGTACACACTGGCAAAAATGCAGCATGGAAGCAACAGATACTGCAATGAAGCCGCTATGAAGAAACAGGTAATACAATGGAGCCACAGGCAATATAATGAGGTCGCAGGCACTGTAATGAAGCCACAGGCATTGCAATGAAGCCACAGGTACTGCAATGAAGTCACAGGCACTGTAATGAAGCCACAGGTATTGCAATGAAGCCACATGTACTGCAATAAAGCCACATGTACTGCAATAAAGCCACATGTACTGCAACGAAGCCAAATGTAATGTAATGAAGCCACATGTACTACAATGAAGCCACATGTACTGCAATCAAGCCACACATATTGCAATGAAGCCACATATACTGCAATGAAGCCACATATACTGCAATGAAGCCACATATATTGCAATGAAGCCACATATACTGCAATGAAGGTGGCCACAGGTACAGAAATGAAGTCACAGGTACTGTAGTGAAGCCACAAGTACTGCAACGAAGCCACATGTGCTGCAATGAAGCTATAAGTACTGAAGTCACAAGTACTGCAATGATGTCACAAGTACTGCAATGAAGTCACAGGCACTGCAATGAAGCGGAAAGTATTGCAATGAAGCAAAAAGTACTGCAATGAAGTCACAAGTATTTCACGAAATCACAAGTACTGCAATGATGCCACAGGTACAGCAATGATGCCACAAGTACTGCAATGATGCCACAAGTACTGCAATGATGCCACAGGTACTGCAATGATGCCACAGGTACTGCAATGAAGCCACAAGTACTGCAATGATGCCACAGGTACAGCAATGATGCCACAAGTACTGCAATGATGCCACAGGTACTGCAATGATGCCACAGGTACTGCAATGATGCCACAAGTACTGCAATGATGCCACAGGTACTGCAATGAAGCCAAATGTGCAGCAACCACGTCACATGTAGTACAATGAAACCACTGTAGCCACAATAACTGCAACAAAGTCAGGGGTACTGCAATGACACCATAAATAAAGCAATGAACAAGTATTACAGTGAAGCTACCAGTATTGTCACAAAGCCACACATGTATACTATAATGATGTTGCTAAAGTATATTAGAGGCACTGAACTCATATTACGCAATAAAGTATTGTAAATAACTACAAAATCAATATGAAGAGACTACAAATACTGATGATGAACACTGACCACCCTGTAACTACCTGGCACTGACATAATGACCTGCTAAAACCTGCCATCAGCTCACTGATGTTATGTTATTTACATCTAGACACCTATCAACTTGCTCCAGGTGGAAAGTTACAAAACCATTTCTCCAACCTATTAATATCTTTTGCAACCTGCAGAAAACAGATAAAAAGTTGCATTTTCTAGGAAATGTTATTTTGACTACCTGACATGGCCGTCCAATTAATGCTTTCATAATACCTTGATGACATAACACAAGGAGAGGTCAAGGTGGCACTGGAATACTGCGGCACTAATACTTAACTTTCTAAAACTACTTATGCACCCAGGGATAAAGCAATGTAATTTGTCTCGTTTAAACAGCGAGTCCTGTTCACAGGTACTTTATCTCTAGAAGGCGTAATATTGCATTGCTAGTTTCTAGGAACATCTTCTATTAACGGATACCTAATCAATTTCCAAAGTACAATAATGTCAGTGTTCGCTTGCCATTTATCAAGTTACAAATTTAAAAGACGGATTCACCAATTGAGGTACTCTTTTTAAGAGCTGGCCATGACGTTACCACTAGCACACTGGCCCACTTCCTTTCCATAGGCTGTCAGGCAAGTTTGGCTCATAAATGTTCATCTATATTATAAAACAGTTAGTTCTGTTTGTATGTGCACCCACATCTCCGTCAGTTTTGTATGTATTGGGCTGAAATTTTGCATGTGATCATTGGCCCATTGAGACGGTTCGTAGATTTAGACATTTTCTAAATTTATCTGAGGGGGTAGAGAACTTGGGCAGGCCTCGACATTAACACTGGCCCGATGGCCCGGTGCCTTATTTGAAGCTATCGGGCCACCAGTTCTTATATTTTACTGGCCCGACAGGCCACTGGTTTCTGGTTCTCAAACACCACTAAGACGAAGCAGCGGTCACGGCACGACCGCATCGGGGATCAGATGCAGTTTGTCAGAATTCTTAGATCCAACTCACTTATAGGACATTGTAAACATAACGTAGATAATAATTCTGATCAATAATGAGTCCAAACTCCAACACTTATCATGCAGATGATGGCATGCAACGCCATCGAATAAATTTTCTAACCACCGGCAGCACATGTTTTTATGACGAGAGACGCCATTTTGTAAAGTCCTGCCGCGTCCCTTGGACACACTTTGTATGGTGACCGGAAGCTGCCTCGACTTTAGAATTAGGCAAACTTTTTTTCTCTAGATATAAAAAGGAATACAGCTTAAATCCAAATTTAACTAGTGGCTAAAGTGACAGAAGCTAAATGTAATGCTACATCAGCAAGGGCAAGGTGAAGGCCACATATTTTAGATGGTGCTACCTAGCGAATTAACTGTGAAATAGTCTAATGCCTTGACTGACTTGTACATGAAAGCAGCGTCAACTCAACTACTGACTAACTAGCTGTCGTCACACTGGCCACACTTTATTTAAACTTGGCAAATACTATATATATGCATCTGAGTACACACTTGAACAATACAATATTATCAGCTTTGGACATCTCACTTTAACAATCAATATGTGTATAGTAACTTACAACAATGTTTTTGGAAAATAAAAGACTAATAATAATAATGTTTTGCACCTCAGTATCAGCATATTTTTTACGGTAACACAAAATCTGGCCTGTGGGGGGCTCAATATTTCAATAGGCTCTACGTGGAGTTCCAGCCGCAAAATTTAATGTTTTTTCTATATCGTCATAAAAATAATTTTGCCATCTACAAATATGTTACTGGATGTATGTAGAAATTTTGAATAGTTTTAAAGTTATTGACCTTTGAAAATCCTCATTTCTTTAACCCTCTCAAGGTCAGATTAATGCAAATATGTGCCCGTTATTGAATCCTATTAAATCAACAGATTGTGCTGTGAACGAATCATGTGCTATACTTGGGTTGCATCAATGCAAGTAAATCAATATTTTTGATACAATTCAAATAACATTTTCACTACATCTGACGAACTAATTCCTGGTGTAACTAGCCAAGTACGTGACATATATGTAAATTTATTACCCAAATATGAATTGCTAGTTTGACAAAAATAAAATACTTAAATAATTCTCAACAATTCATTTTTTATTATTTTTCATTAATAATTAGCGGATAGATGCTGTGTATGAAATGTTCATAAATTACTATACTACAGAATAGAAAACTAATTAAATGTCTATAGTAAATAAAACTGAAATTATTTTTTTTCCGAGTGCATGTACTTTCAGGATTTTATACAAAATGGTGTTCTTTGTGATCATAGCCGTCATCCCGTCTGAACTGTTATATTTAAAATGCGTAACCATAGTGCAAAACATTACCCTTTGATGGCAGCGTTCGTTATAAACTTGATTCGAAAATCCTATCAAAATCCGAATCACTAGAGTTTGACATAATGACAACGTCAAGAATTACTACAAAGCTAAAAACACCACACACTTCATCGCGCGATGCATTAACCCTACGGATGGCCACTGGGCCGAATTCGGCCCGTGCAATCAGTGCAAAACTGCTCCCGGCCGATTTTCGGCCCGATTCAGTATCACTCTTTTCAAAACATTTTTGTTTCTGTCATTAGCAACTCACAGGGGAACGCGAGGTATCATTGGAAAGCTGAATTATTCTTCTTCCTGTGGCATTTTTATCAATGAGTTGTATCGCGTCATGATTCAGTAATAGCAAATCACAACCAAGCTTTAAAATGTCGTAGTAGTAGATGCCCAAATATGGCCGATTTTACTATGCTCTGCGTCAGGATTTTACATTCCCATTCATATGGTCTAAACAGGGAAATGTAGGTACCGATGGAAAGCCCAACGATTGGTCTATCCAAATAAATTTACGTCAACGGTCAACCAATCAGCGCATGGCTCTAAAACGTCTTCTTGTTGACGCTGGTTTCATTCCATCATGACGAAAGTCCGCCATGTTTTTTGTCTCGCCTCGATTATATAAGTTAAATTATTTCAAATGTCCACGGCAATATATCAGCAAAATACATGACAGTATTTGTGGATCAAGTTATTATACTAGTTCAGACAGTTACACAGACTTTGGGGGCTGTTTTGAAGTGGGTATTATGCAAGTTGCTGGCGAGCCGGACATCGCTGTCTTGCACCCAGACTCGGTCCGCCAGCGAAGGATACGATGCATTCAGAATTCAAATACAACATGTCCTATAAGCTGATGACATATATATGTGTGTAATTAGGAACTGTAGGTATTACTTACTTTATTGATATGTAAGGAAATTGATAATAGAGACGTCATGTTATCGGACAGGTGCGCCACGGTGCGCAATGGTAGGCTTACGAGGCCTATTGTCGTATTGGTTGTATTTGAACGATCTACGAAAAATACAATAAGACGAAAAGTTCTGAATATATTTGAGTCTAGTTTTTATTATCACGCAGCTGAAATGTACAGCTACATTTGTCACACTGCATGCATGAACATACAACCACACAATAATTATTTTGTTACTGGGCAAACTTGGGTTTCTACTTTACCCTCATTCTGACGTTCATGAAGAATAGTCTAAATTTTACATGGGTCTACCTAAAAAAATTCATATAAAAAAAACTTCTGAGTATATTTGATTAATTTTTTCTGTACTCATTAGCTTATATACAGGGCTACATTTATCTAATTAGACATTGACACATACAACCACTCTGAAATTAGCTAGTAGTAGGGCGAAAAAAATATTTTTTTGCATTTATTTTATGTAAACTTTAAACAGTTATATCTTCATGATTATTTGATGTTATGCAAATATCATCACTGCATAATAATAAAGGGTCTTTTTGCCAACAAAATGATAGCTCAATCATATTTTTGCGATACGTATTAGCGAAGTTGTGATTTTTTAAAAACACCTCAAAATTGTGTACACCGTGGAAGTTTGCAGGGTTAATACTTGTTTACAATAAAAGAGATTAATCATAGCATTTAATCGTAGAAATTTTAATCGTGTTTTTTGAATAATTCCCGGGGGCTTCCATGTTTATGCCCGCAGCAAATGTTAAACTTTAATCTTACTGGCTGAAAATTCCCATTAAAATATTCACTGCATGGCGTAAAAGAGGGACCGGAAATTGTGTGACGCTGAATTCGACTACAAAACCGCATGATGGTTGGCGCTATTTAGCCACCACAGAAATTGCAAATATTTTAAACTTTTGACGCTTCCCGGTGAAACGTCAATATTATTATCTGCTAACTGCCAAAATAAATTGCCGTTATTGGATGACACTGTTTCATGGTACCAGTTTAAATGTGCCCCTGTATTCGGGCATATTCAGGCGTTCTGGCCATGAGTGGGAGTTGGGTTGATTCAGGTATGAGAGAGTTAACATGCACCAGGTCTACCTGTCGCTGGTCACGTCCGCATACTTAAAAGTAGCGCCCTGTTTTGCATTTCATATATTTTCTACAGATGGAGCTATGTCATTAAGCATCAAAATTATTGCCCGTCAAGTTAGTATATTATAAAAAGTGAGTGTCAAAAGTTGTATTGGATAAATAAAAATATTACATATCTTCTATATTATAAAACAGTTCGTTCTCTGTTTGTTTGTGCACCCACAGCTCCGTCAGTTTTGCATGCATCGGGCTGAAATTTCAACCCAGCATCCGCCCTCTGTCTGTTGCTGGGGTGAGCATGTGCGATTTCTAGCAAAACGTTGTCCTAACAACTAGGCCAATGACCAGTTACAATTTATTAATGCGGGTAGGCTGGAAAGATTTGGGATGGGTTTGCGGTGTCTGGTATATGACTGCCTTTTTTCCCCAGGCAGCTAGTATTGAAATAAAATGATGTATTTGGTGAACTGTGGGCCGTATGCATGACCTACGTGTGGTATTCCGTAAAGCATACATGTTACCTACGGCCTGTATCATGTGAACTATGGCCCAGTATTCAGTGACCTATGGGCCAGTATTCAGTGACCCATAGTTACCGATAGCCCAGTACCAGACCAATATCAACCAATGAGAACTTACTTGTGACCATGTCTTCAGGACTCTCCTGGTCGCAGGCGATGCCCATCTCCTCGTCCTGTTGTTGGTGTCTGCGTAGAGCGACCTGAGCAGCCATGACCTTCTGGCGCAGTGCGATGAGAGCGCACTTGTCACACGTACACGCCTTGAAGGGACAGAAACGCTTGTGTCCCTTCACGGGCACCGACTGCCCATGGTTGCGACATCGCGCACACTTTGGTGCTCGAGATTGTTGATGTTGATTCTTCATATCACTGTTCATCCTGAAACCAACATTGATCACTGTTGAGAAGTGACACAGCAAGACAACAAACTGACATCTGGGTTCTAGCTTTCGATGGCAGCCGTGTTCAATCTTGTTCAAAATTAGTATTTTTCCATATGGGCAAGAACACAGTACTGATACACAAAAATGGGACATCAGACTTGAAAATTCAAATGCATAATTTTGATTAAAAACGCTTACATTCTGAAGCAGGAGGTAACTGTGTATAACTGCAATTGAAGCCGGGATAACATTCCTCACGGTCAAGAGATGGCAACTTGAAGTTAATCTCAAAGGTAGTACGTAACATGGACACAAATTAAGGTCAATATGACCATGACATCCTGATTAGACTTAACTTGAGAACCAGCAAGATTAATTTATTAGATATGCAGGAAATATGTTGTATTCCATAAAAGTTTGTTATAACACGTGAACACATGGATCGACGGGACCAAATCAAGTCCACAAATATATATATTTTACAAAGAAATAATGGCTAGATTTTATCTAAACACAGTGATCAATGTCTTAAACTTTCTGACTGTGTACATAATGAGTCAATTTGGCCGAGGATGTAAGTAACATTTTCAAAAAATCGGACGGAGAAAATGAAAAACATGCCTGCAGACTTTCCGGCATCCACGTTGTCGTAGATGGGTTCTCGTTGCCGTAAATGAGTTCACGTTATATCCTGGTACCCATGATGTTGTATAATGGTGTAGAATTTGTTTTATTGGAACAAATCCCTTGGAGGTATGTAACTGATAAATGGACACGACAAAAGGTAACTTTCGTTAGGTCTGCGTAAAAACCTTGTCATTTATGCTTGTATAAAAATAACTTCCCAAATTAATTAGCGTCAATCAGTGATTGTTTCACGTCTTATATGTAACACATTTCAACATTGTGGTTATAATGTTCAGAAGATGTACGTAACGTAGATGGACACGAAAAATTAGGTACGTCTGCCACGTGATATTTTTCGTTGCTGTTTACTAACTTGAGGTATTAAAATTATATTTACGTATTTTAAAATACGTTTTGGGTTATTTTTCGTTTAAGGCGAGTCTTTTACAATCTAAAACAGAGCCACACAGCCGGCTCCAATACCCATTGTTTTTTTAGTGTCCCAAATATGGTTAATTTCAGGTGGACATCGTTCATATATAATAATGGGCCGAGCAATGGCATATTTTTTTCTGGATGTTATCTCTATTGGATGTATTGTAAATATTTAATAAGTCAGATAAAATTTTCTTTTATTGTTTCATATTTATTTCATTTATAATAAAGGCACCACATGTGTGTATGTATGTGTCATATGTATTTCTTCACTAAGTTAATATTAACCCTCTCAAGGCCAGATTAATGCAAATATGTGAATGTTATTGAATCCTATTAAATAGAGAGATTGTTCTGTGAGTGAATCATGTGATATACTCGGGTTGCATGAATGCAAATAAATAAATAATTTTTGATCCGATTCAAATACAATTTTCACTACATCTGAAGAACTAATTCCTGGTGTAACTAGCCAAGTATGTGACATATATGTCAATTTATTACCCAGATATGAATTGCTAAAGTTAGAAAAAAATAAATACTTAAATAAATTTCAACAATTAATTTTTGTATATCTTCCATTAATAATTAACGGTTACATGCGGCATATGAAGTGTTAATAAATTACTATACTACAGAATGGATAACTAATTAAATGTCTATGGTAAATCAAACTGAAATAATTTCAGTTTTTCAGAGTGCATGTATTTTCAAGATTTATACAAAATGACGTTCTTTGTGATCATAGCCGTCATCCCGTCTGAACTATTAAGTCAGTGTTATATTTAAAATGCGTAACCATAATGCAAAACATTCCCCTTCGATGGTAGCGTTCGTTATAAACTCGATTCGAAAATCCCACCAAAGTCCGAATTACTGGAGTTTGACATAATGACAATGTCGAGAATTATAAAAAAGCTAAAAAACACCACCCGCTGCGTATTAATACTTCTTTACAACAAAATAGACCGCTCAAAAGTTAGCATTTAATCGTAGAAATCGCCTGCGGACACGTGTTTTGGAATAATTCCTGGATGCTTCCATGTTTATGCCCGCAGCAAATGTTAAACATTAATCTCATTGGCTGAAAACCAGGCGAACTCGCGATCCGTGGAAGCCATGAGCATGACTAGCAGATTGGAAACGATTCATTTGATGTCGGCGCAAAAGAAACAATACCTCGCTCCACATTTACTGTTCCTAAAGTTAAAATTGACCATAATTATAGCCAAAGAAACTTATACCTTTGATAGCATTGGCAGTGCATAATAAACAACGGCAACGTAGTGACGCGCCTCACACTTGATTCATTGCAGTTGTACGTCAACGTTAAATTTATTGTCCGCCAACTAGTCATTCAACATACACATGTTGTGTACAAAGACGGGGATAACTTCATACAAAACAATCGAGTTATTACCGTGTTAATATAGTTTGTCATAGCGCCCATTTTCCCCCTGGCGGGAGAAATTCTGGGTCCAAGATCGACCGCGTTATAACCGAATCCGCATTATAACAGGGCGCATTATAACGAGGCGCGACGGTAACAAGGTTATGTAATCTTTTGTGATGTGCATTGGCATAACTTTACAGCAACAATGTGCAACAGTTACACAAAAGAACAGTACTTGTGGTTAGATTTATCAACATGTGCCCATCAGACATGCTAAATGAACAAAATTAGGAGCAAGTAGTTGCACCAGCCAGACTACAGGAGCAAGTATTTGCTTCTGGTGCAAGTACTTGCTCCGGTAAGACTGCTGTCTACTGGTGCAAGTACTTGCTCTTGTAGGCCTGCTGTTTACTGGTGCAAGCTTGCTCTTGTAGGCCTGCTATCTACCAGTACAAGTACTTGCTCTTGTAGGCCTGTTGTCTGCTAGTACAAGTACTTGCTCCTGTAGGCCTGCTGTCTACTGGTACAATTACTTGCTCCTGTAGGCCTGCTGTCTATTGGTACAAGTATTTGCTCCTGTAGGCCTGTTGTCTACTGGTGCAAGTACTTGCTCTTGTAGGCCTGCTATCTACTGGTACAAGTACTTGCTCCTGTAGGCCTGCTGTCTACTGGTGCAAGTACTTGCTCTTGTAGGCCTTCTATCTACTGGTACAAGTACTTGCTCCTGTAGGCCTGCTATCTACTGGTGCAAGTACTTGCTCTTGTAGGCCTGCTGTCTACCAGTACAAGTACTTGCTCTTTTAGGCCTGTTGTCTGCTAGTACAAGTACTTGCTCCTGTAGGCCTGCTGTCTACTGGTACAAGTACTTGCTCCTGTAGGCCTGCTGTCTACTGGTACAAGTATTTGCTCCTGTAGGCCTGCTGTCTACTGGTGCAAGTACTTGCTCTTGTAGGCCTGCTGTCTACTGGTGCAAGTACTTGCTCTTGTAGGCCTGCTGTCTACTGGTACATGTACTTGCTCCTGTAGGCCTGCTATCTACTGGTACAAGTACTTGCTCCTGTAGGCCTGCTGTCTACTGGTGTCTAACCAAGCTTTAACTCCACTTGCTGGTTACATCATTGCTAGATTGTCTTATGGCTTCCATTGCAACATGTTATCTTAGCGTCAAATGCTTAAGACAAGACATGGTATTCTCATCTATCAAATCAATATAAAGAAAGTCATAAAATGAACTAGTCAGGGAAGATGATTAAGTCTCCAGGTGGCTGGCTCCAAATAAAGTCTCATTCTATCATTAACACCAGGATTCCTAGAAAGCACTTCATAACTTACTTGCATCAATACTCGCCATCTGACGATTGTTCCTTGGAGATATTACACACAAGTCACAAATATAATCATTGTTGTTGAGTCAATATGAACATTAAAAATTTATTAATTATTTGTAATTATATAATTTTGTTTTAACTACCATTTACCAATTGAAGTTTCCTTGAAGATCTTCAGAAACTAAGGGTGCACTCAGTAATCACTACGCAGTAAACAATGTCAAGTTATGAAGATGAATATTTATCAAATTGGCGATTTATTACTTTTACCTATCTGTGTCGAAATGTAACAAAATGATTCGCATGCCAGCGAACTTGATTTCGAGAAAACCCCATTTTTACATTGCACGGTGATTTCTGACAATTTTGACTTTTTGTCTCCAAATGTTACTTTAATGTCTTCTATCGATTGGCAGTCGTTTCTCTCACTTATATATTTAGCACAAATTATGTTCGGCCAACCGCTGGCGACCACAACGAGTCTGTAATAACAGATCATGCGTTGTCATTTGCCGTTTCATAAACCATGTGTTGTCGTTTCTCAGAAACACCGTAAACGATACTGAATTTATTGGCGATATTTTGAAACAAACGTGATTACTCTGCAACAGTGTTCATTTATTTTGGTGGATTGATGACACAGGATTTTTTTAATGCGAAAGCAAATTGCTATGAAGTGTAATGGCATCCGTGGTACCTTGTGTCAACCGACGTAAACGGGGACGATAGAGCGGAAGGCGCTAATGTAAACTGTTTCGCGATCGTTGTCTGGCTGTCTGATAAGCACATGGAAGACGTTGCTAATTAAATGTAGTTGTTACATCGTTAGAACACACATAAGTGTACATATTCCGGTTTTGAATACAAAACTCGAAGGAATAACAACAGCCTAGATTACGCTGGCTCAAAATTATATAGTCCGCGTTTCGTAGTTCTCACAAATTCTGTTGGATGGCGTCATAATAGCTGAACAAAATTATCAGTGAAACAGCATCAGTGATTTAAACATGACTGCTTGTGTAATTTACATTTGTTAACTTTATTAAGCACTTATTAAGCATTAGAAACAACCAGTCATTTATGTTATTTGTGAGAGGAATTATTTTATCTAATGTGATTATGTACGGTTGTTAGTGTTGCAAATATTGCACAAATAAATAAAATGAAAAAGCATCAGAGAAACCATAACAAAAAGTGGCCTTGGTGCCCTTCCCTCGAAAGAAAAGTTGGCCTTGGTGCCCTGCTCACTGGCATTGGTGCACCCCAAATTTTCTAGATACCAAGTCCAAAATGACCTTGCCCTGAAACAATTTAAATTCTACCCGTGAATGTTCATTGTGGAGTTCTTCAGCCAATGTTCATTGTGGAGTTCTTCAGCCAATGTTCATTGTGGAGTTCTTCAGCCAATGTTCATTGTGGAGTTCTACACTAAGCCACCCATTCTCTTCTTATATGAGTATCAATGATATCTTCATTTTCTGTTAGACTGTTATATAACCTGACCAGCCTCCTAGCTTTGTTAAGCCAAGTTTTAAGTGAACAGTGAATTATGTCTAACGCAAAGAAAAAGCTACTAATCCAAACCAGACGCATCCAATTTCTAACTAATCAGATTCATCATTTGTCAAATTAACGTGAAACAGCTTTCAAAATATGCACTTGTCCAGTTGTCCGGGACAAGTGATTTTTGTCCGGACAAGTAGAATGATCCTGCATGGCTGTCCGACAAACAAGTGAAAATTTACAGTAAATAGTGACAACTTTCTAATTTGTGAAATTCTAACGAAATAAGGTTTGCCAGTGATCATGCACATTGCAATTTCGTCTGCGTGTTGGCGTCTTATCTTTCTGCCACCATGTTGTGTTGAACGTCAGTTTTCCGCGAAGCAAAGGGTGTCCGTTAACTTTGTCATCCGCTGAGCGCACCGATCTAGCTCTGCTGTTCTCATAGGAAAAGCTAGTTCAGTATGCCGACAGTCAACTTGCTTCCACGCATGGATCGCATTTGATGAACTTGAGAAATAGTATATTCAAGTATCACTACCTTTTATTAGAATAATTATGTAGTAGGCCAATTAACCTATATCAGACCTGTCTACCCCAAAAACTTCCTGTCAGTAATCCATCTTCCCATTTCCACTGATTTTCAGGAATATAGGCCTGCTGTCAGTAATAAAACATAATTGTCTCTAATAAACTATGGTGTTTTGAAGCGTTCAGTTAACAAAGTAAGGTAAATGTTCATAACCAGCCATTGGTGGAAATCAAACGTGAACAAATGTAACTAATGCAAATGCGTCTATACACATTGTAATTCTGATTTCATGTAAATTTCAAAAACAGCATGCTGACTACAAAAAAACTTGAAAAATTATAATTATGCATCACTGTCTATTTGTTGTGTCATTAGGATTAATATTAGTAGCCGGTATACCTAGGGCCAGGCTATAGACTACACAGTATAGTAGCTTGACTAGATCAAAGTCTCAATTTGGGATGTAAAAGAACCACTGAGGACGACAAGCACCCTGGCAGTGACCACCCTCAGTGCCAGCATAGAAAGGTCGGCTTGGCGATAATGTTCTGAAAAAGGCTGACTAGCTGAATGAGACCTCATAAGATCATAACATTGTAACCACAATATATACAGACTAGTCAGTTAATAGAACGTTGCCGAGTGCTGAAAACAACTAGAACTAGAAAGTCAAAGACAAACACAAAGTCGTGCCGGACGGGACGGCAAAACCATTACGTTATGCTAGTCATCGACATCGTCTAGTCTACTCAACTCTAGTATATACGCCTATCTTTGTCAATATAGACTAGACTCAACATCTCAATGCGTGTTGTCGTGTCTTCATCACATTTATTTTACCACAAATTGCAAGTTTAGGGACACTGACTTTGCAAAAGCATAAAACGGACGGAAGAATAATTCCTGATTGCAGAACCTAAGGAATCAATTTTTTAAACAATAAAACTTAATAAACATAAATTACAATTTATATATACAACATTAAAACAAAATAACGGGTGCACAACAGGATCTAAACAAGCCAAATCCAAATTCATTTAAGCAAGACACGCAGCCGCTGAGGTAGTCCTGCCAGGGCCGGTGTAGCATGATACAATATCTCGAGCGTGAATACCTCAACGTATTCTATCACGGGCCAGGTGAAATATAACTTTACTTTATAGCTATAGTCATCAAAAATACTGATTTTATACAACAATATCTAAATTTCATATACATATTTTTGAAATATGTTTATTTGGAAATAATATTGATATTGCTGGTGTAACTACACATTGCTATAATAATCATTGTAGTATTGATATTGCTGGTGTAACTACACATTGCTATAATAATCATTGTAATATTGATATTGCTGGTGTAACTACACATTGCTATAATAATCATTGTAGTATTGATATTGCTGGTGTAACTACACATTGCTATAATAAACATTGTAGTATTGATATTGCTAACTTGCTATAATAATCATTGTAGTATTTATATTGCTGGTGTAACTACACATTGCTATAATAAACATTGTAGTATTGATATTGCTGGTGCAACTACACATTGCTATAATAATCATTGTAGTATTGATATTGCTGGTGTAACTACACATTGCTATAATAAACATTGTAGTATTGATATTGCTGGTGCAACTACACATTGCTATAATAATCATTGTAGTATTGATATTGCTGGTGTAACTACACATTGCTATAATAATCATTGTAGTATTGATATTGCTGGTGTAACTACACATTGCTATAATAATCATTGTAGTATTGATATTGCTGGTGCAACTACACATTGCTATAATAATCATTGTAGTATTGATATTGCTGGTGTAACTACACATTGCTATAATAATCATTGTAGTATTGATATTGCTGGTGTAACTACACATTGCTATAATAATCATTGTAGTATTGATATTGCTGGTGTAACTACACATTCCTATAATAATCATTGTAGTATTGATATTGCTGTTGTAACTACACATTGCTATAATAATCATTGTAGTATTGATATTGCTGGTGTAACTACACATTGCTATAATAATCATTGTAGTATTGATATTGCTATAATAAACATTGTAGTATTTATATTGCTGGTGTAACTACACATTGCTATAATAATAATTGTAGTATTGATATTGCTGGTGTAACTACACATTGCTATAATAATCATTGTAGTATTGATATTGCTGGTGTAACTACACATTGCTATAATAATCATTGTAGTATTGATATTGCTGGTGTAACTACACATTGCTATAATAATCATTGTAGTATTGATATTGCTGGTGTAACTACACATTGCTATAATAATCATTGTAGTATTGATATTGCTGGTGTAACTACACATTGCTATAATAATCATTGTAGTATTGATATTGCTGGTGTAACTACACATTGCTATAATAATCATTGTAGTATTGATATTGCTGGTGTAACTACACATTGCTATAATAATCATTGTAGTATTGATATTGCTGGTGTAACTACACATTGCTATAATAATCATTGTAGTATTGATATTGTTGGTGTAACTACACATTCCTATAATAATCATTGTAGTATTGATATTGCTGGTGTAACTACACATTGCTATAATAAACATTGTAGTACTGATATTGCTGGTGTAACTACACATTGCTATAATAATCATTGTAGTATTGATATTGCTGGTGTAACTACACATTGCTATAATAATCATTGTAGTATTGATATTGCTGGTGTAACTACACATTCCTATTATAATCATTGTAGTATTGATATTGCTGGTGCAACTACACATTGCTATAATAATCATTGTAGTATTGATATTGCTGGTGTAACTACACATTGCTATAATAATCATTGTAGTATTGATATTGCTGGTGTAACTACACATTGCTATAATAATCATTGTAGTATTGATATTGTTGGTGTAACTACACATTTCCACTTCCTCAGCATCTAGAAATAATTTTGACATGTCTCATTTTAATATTCATGATGAAAAACATTGTTAATCACTTAATGACCTAGGAAGTATTTGTAATTAAACGCGTATTTCAAGATTTATGTTTAAGATCAGATTATGTCTTTGCCCACCAGCTGGAAGATTAAAAAAAGACAAAGATTCGATTTACTGCGACAATACTCGGACAAGTGATAAATTTGGCAGAGAAGATTTCAAAATTAACTTGTCCAGCGGACAAGTGAAATTTTTGGCTTGTTTCTATCGCTGTGAATAATCCAACAGCAGAATATGCTTTATTATTAAAGACATCTCCATAAATAAATATATCGTGAATAGACACAATTTATCAGATGTTTACTGTCATGCTAAATAGGCGATGCACATTTTACAGCATAAAAACAACAATCTAAACTGATCAGCTCAGTTATTTCAAGACAACTGATGTAGAAATGTTGTAGGGAGGTAGTTTTCAAATACTTCATAAGCACTTGTTGCATTTCTACCACTAGGGTCAAGTGGATGATCACTGGAATCAATCAGACGACGGGAATACATGGTTAGTGCCAATATGAATGCATTGTGTCGCGCCTCTATGTGGCTGCACCAAAACAAGCTCGTGGATATTTTACATTTTTACCTGTTTTTAACCGTGGAACAGCAGTGCAATTTTAGAGTTGTTTTTATGAATGTCTCAGGTCGAAGGTGGACTGCGCCATTTTAACAAGTACTTAATGACATTTTATCATTTTTGTAATTTATATGCAGTGCGTACCAGTATAGTGAACTGCACCTGTGTCACAACATTGTAGCCGGTTGACCAGGCGTGACAACAACTAGAACAATGCACTGCCACATCATGATCACATACAATAGACTGGATCTACTGCGAATTGGACGTTCTATTGTTACTGGATGCTACCTTTCAATAGATGCTTGTGTGGCACCACTAAGACCACTAGAACGTGTGAACAATCTGCAGACTCATAGGGGGTGTAGGGCAGGGAGGTCAAAGCAAAGACCCATTCCTGTTCTGATTACTTCCCATCATCGGTCATCGTGAGATGTGAAACCTACACATCAAATTTGATTCGACTCGACAGTGTATGTGACATAACATCTGTACGCCAAGTGTGTTTCTGCTTGTGACGCGAAGCAAGCGGGGAAAGCGACCGTGATATGTGACCTCATTGAGGACGATGATCTAGACATACTCGCCATCACAGAGACGTGGTTGAGTGCTGATGACTCCTTCTCTACTGGTTGCATCACACCTGCTGGTTACCAACTACGACATGTCCCGAGAATGTACGGCACCGGTGGTGGTGTTGCAGTTGTCTACAAGTCTGGCTTCACTACGCGACATCTCGAGATGCTGAAATCAAAGACATTTGAATCGATGTGTCTACAACTCAGCAATGACACTCAGTCTGTTCGTCTTCTTGTCGTCTATCGCCCCCGCCAAACTCCAAGAATGGCTTTACAACTGCGGAATTTCTCCTAGAATTTTGTGATTTGTTGGACTCCATGTCGATGTATACGTCAAACATGCTGATCGCAGGTGATTTTAACTTCCACATGGACAATACATCAGACAATGACACTAAGCGCTTTCAAAACATTCTAAATGCAGCAGATCTTACTCAGCACGTGGAAATCCCGACGCATGTTGCCGGACATACCATCGACCTGCTTATAACGCGTTCATCTGATACGTTTCTGAACAATATACGAACAGACATCCCATACATGTCAGACCACTCGGCAATTCATTGCACACTACAACTCGTGAAACCACCAAACGTCCGGGTAACGACGACGAGTCGAAATTATCGACATATCAATACCACTGCAATATGTGATGAAATCCGTTCGTTGCTACTGTCAAATCATCTGTCTGATGACATGAACCATGCTGTTGACATGTACAATGAAACCATTGCGGCTATCATTGACAAGCAAGCACCGTTAAAGAACCGCACAGTGATTGTACGACCACACACGCCATGGTATAATGATGGCATACGATCGCAAAAGTGTGTTACACGACAACTGGAAAGAACATGGAGAAAATCTGGACTGGAGTCTGACAGGCTTGCCTACTGCCTCCAGCGCCAGCACGTCACTTCGTCTGTGCACTGTGCAAAACTTGAATACCACACGAATCAAATTGCTGATGCATCTGGTGACCAGAAGCAGCTGTTCAAGATTGTTGCCAAGCTCCTACACACTGATAATGGCACACCACTACCGCCATGTGACTCGTCTGACACACTGGCAATGTGGTTTCTTTCTTCTCAGAAAAGATCTCGAAAATTTGGTCTGAACTGAATCAGAATGTCATCACTGTAAATGCCTCTGCTGATGATGCACCGCAGACATGTCTGCTGACTGCATTTGAGCCAGCCACTGAGGCTGAAATTAGAATGTTGTTGAAGTCATCGCCAGTGAAATCTTGTGAACTTGATCCCATTCCGACATGGCTTCTTAGAGACTGTGCGCACGATGTTGTACCTGTGCTCATGACAATTGTTAACCTGTCTCTGAGAACGGGGGTAATGCCTTCACACTTGAAGGAAGCGCACATCAGGCCAGTACTCAAGAAACCGAGTCTAGACAAAACTGTCTTGAATAACTACCGACCCGTGTCAAATCTACCCTATCTATCGAAGACAATAGAACGTGTCGTTGCTGCGAGATTGTCAGCTCACATGTCAGAGCACGATCTCTGTGAGCCCTATCAGTCAGCGTACAAGCCGAATCACAGCGTTGAGACGGCCCTTGTCTGTGTGCAGAATCACATCCTGCACGCAATGGACAATCAGCATGTTATCATCATGGTTCTCCTTGATCTATCGGCTGCGTTTGACACCGTCGACCATGAAGTGATGTTGCATAGACTCTCACATGATATCGGAGTGGTCCAAGATGCACTGGACTGGTTTAAATCATACCTAAGAGACAGAGTCCAGTCTGTCTACATTCATGGTGCTACATCGCCTGCTCGTCCTCTGGTATACGGGGTACCACAAGGCTCCGTGCTGGGTCCTCAGCTGTTCTCCATCTATGTAGCACCAGTTGCTAAGATTATTCGCAAGTACAATTTGATGTGTCATTTCTACGCGGATGATACTAAAATCTACATTCCCGTGAAACCACACCAAGAGGAAATTGCTGCGGCAGTCGTCCGTATTGAAGAATGTGTAGCGGAGATCAGGACGTGGATGGTGACAAACTTTTTAAAGTTGAATGACTCAAAGACAGAAGTCATTGTGCTCGGCTCTGCGCAACAACTAAAAAAAATTGAGCTGCGCACACTATGCATTGGAGACTGTTTGGTCACTGTAACTCAGAATGTACGGAACCTTGGTGTACAGTTCGATGCCGAGATGAAGATGGAGACGCACGTGACTGCTGTCTGTAGATCTGCAATTTTCCATCTCCGAAATATTGCAAGAATAAGACGTTATCTAACGCCTGCAGCGACAGAACAAGTCATACATGCGTTTGTTACCAGCAGACTTGACGTAGGCAATGCATTACTCCACCGACTGCCTGTGAAACAACTAGAACGGTTGCAGAGAGTACAGAACTGGGCGGCCCGCCTTGTCGACGGCGCCAGGAAGTTCTGTCATGTCACACCTCTATTGATGAAGCTGCACTGGCTGCCAATAGCAGTTAGAGTAGAGTATAAGATACTTCTACTCACGCACCGAGCACTGACTGGCTGTGCACCACAGTATATCACCAAATGTTTGAACAGACGTCAGCCAACTCGATTGTTGCGCTGCAGTGAACACAATCATTTATGTGTACCACGTGCATCGCGTCGCTGGGGTGATAGATCCTTTTGCGTGGCAGCCCCAACACTATGGAACTTGCTGCCGAAAAAGCTGACTGCAACAAGAATGACAAACACTGATTTTAAATCAAACCTTAAAACTTATCTGTTTTCCCGAACATTCTGTACGGCACCGTGAGCAACGATTGTTGGAACGGCGCAATATAAATGTCACGATTTTATTTGATTTGAATATAATTATTCATTAGTTATGGTTCTTAATTACACATTAAAATATTCTTAGCTAGACACAATTTAAATTAAAACTTTTTTGTTAGAACTAGCCAATGATATGTCGAGATGTCAATGGCTAGTAAACACAGAAGAAGTTCTTTTGGCCACCAACGATAGTAATCCACTGTTAAGATTGCGCAAAAAAGGAGGCAAAGGTTTGTGTCATGTCAAAGAGAAAGCATCTGTTAATGAGGCAGTCTCACCAGTACCCAGTACACAATGCATGACATTACTAATTTAAAACAATATAAACTCAATACTTTGTTCACATGCATTCTTCTTGGTTTGGCAAATTTATATTAAAAAGCTATTTCCCAAGTGTTTTAATTTGTTCTTTATACTAGTGTGCAATTACCAAAGAACTGCCAAGCTGGTCATGGTAGGTACATGCATTCCTAACCAAAAGATTACAAACTCTCTTACGGGCCCAGAACTATACTAGTACTGCATTAACCTTCAACCTACGACCTTGCTCCTCATCATTAGGTGCATTTCTCCACTGTGAGTATTGTTATCTCTGACAACACAATTTAAACAACTGTGTAACAAGAAAGAAGATGTGCTCAGCCTGCACTGGATGGGCATAAACCAGGCAGTTTGTTTAGATAAATAAGACATGTCTGGTGGCTTTCTTGGTGCATTCTCCTTGAGAGAATACCAGTGTAACATTCTAATCTGACGAGGTTAACAGGAGCAAAATGACAAAGTATATTAACATGCCACCACATACACATCATGTCAACTAAGTATCTTAACACACCACCATATACACACCATGTCAACTAAGTATCATAACACACCACCACATACACATCCTGTCAACTAAGTATCTTAACACACCACCACATACACACCATGCCAACTAAGTATCTTAACACACAACCACATACACACCATGTCAACTAAGTATCATAACACACCACCATATACACACCATGTCAACTAAGTATCATAACACACCACCACATACACACCATGTCAACTAAGTATCATAACACACCATCACATACACATCCTGTCAACTAAGTATCTTAACACACCACCACATACACACCATGCCAACTAAGTATCTTAACACACAACCACATACACACCCTGTCAACTAAGTATCATAACACACTACCACATACACACCCTGTCAACTAAGTATCTTAACACATCACCACATACACACCATGTCAACTAAGTATCATAACACACAACCACATACACACCATGTCAACTAACTAAGTATCTTAACACACAACCACATACACACCCTGTCAACTAAGTATCTTAACACACCACCACATACACACCATGTCAACTAAGTATCTTAACACACCACCACATACATACCATGCCAACTAAGTATCTTAACATACCACCACATACACACCATGCCAACTAAATATCTTAACACACCACCACATACACACTCTGTCAACTAAGTATCTTAACACACCACCATATACACACCATGTCAACTAAATATCATAACACACAACCACATACACACCATGTCAACTAAGTATCATAACACACCATCACATACACATCCTGTCAACTAAGTATCTTAACACACCACCACATACACACCATGCCAACTAAGTATCTTAACACACAACCACATACACACCCTGTCAACTAAGTATCTTAACACACAACTACATACACACCCTGTCAACTAAGTATCTTAACACACCACCACATACACACCATGTCAACTAAGTATCTTAACACACCACCACATAATACCATGCCAACAAAGTATCTTAACATACCACCACATACACACCATGCCAACTAAGTATCTTAACACACCACCACATACACACCCTGTCAACTAAGTATCTTAACACACCACCACATACACACCCTGTCAACTAAGTATCTTAACACACCACCATATACACACCATGTCAACTAAATATCATAACACACCACCACATACACACCCTGTCAACTAAGTATCTTAACACACCACCACATACACACCATGTGATGGATCAATTTCATCACCAGACCTGGGTTCAATTCATTTTTATTCAATTCAAATTAAATGTTAATTCAAATCGGGATCATTAGCAAACAGTACCCCTTTAAGTTGTTTAATTAAGCACAAGCCAGGAAGTCCAGCCAGGAAGACCATAATAAAATGCCTGCTTTGTTCTTCTAAGAGACAGTGCTAAGCAGGCCTTATGCCAAGTACTGCAATCTGACTCAGTGTTCTGAAAGGTGATATTGACTCAAGTCAGACAACCTGCACCAGTACAGTATAGTTTGGTACCACCTTGCAGTTTAGCTAAAGACCAAAGGGGATGCTGAACTCTGAACATGGGCAAGTGCTAATTCACCTCTCAGCAAACAGTAATTTTGGTTTCTGGTGGTCAATCAGAACTTAGCAGCTCTTTTCTATGCTACAGGCTGTACTGGAAAAAATTGGGGTACATAGGGACTGAGAGAGCAGAGAACTGGTAGACAAAGAATTGCAACCTGTGTTTTGTCTTGTGACAAATCCTTTGTGCCTATAAATACTAGTAATTCTGCTGTTGGTTGTTTTATTTTGGTCTTTGACCAAAAGACATATCCAAACAATTTACAATTTAATGCATATTTTGTAATTGATACATGTCAATTTTTTTTATAGAAAAACGATGTAAATTTATTTTCCGTTTCAACCAATTCATTCAATTCATCTTACTTTGCGAGATTAAATTCCAATTCAATCTGTTTTGATTTTATTCAATTCCAATTCAATTAATGCATTATTACAAATTAAAGTAATTATAAAAGGGTCTGGAGAATACTACACAAGGAAATGTAATCAGAGTCAATCATCCTGACTGCATCTTAAACAAAGCAGGTGAGTTTTTAAACAAACTTAACAATTGCGTTCTCACTAATGGAGAACTGTAATACTGTCAGAAACTGTTTTCTTGAGAAATAACAAATATAAGACAAACATATTATATGTTGAGACATGAAGTTGTCATGTCAACATTCCACGTTTTTACATGGATTAGCTGCAACACAGTTGACAAGATTTATGCAGTTCATGTTAACCTATATGTTAAGTCATGTGACCTCTGTTACACTTCCTGAACTTTAAAACAAACAAGTTTTTGTCGCAAGAATAAACAAGACTTCATCCTAGTCATTTTGTCTGAACATTGAGCTAACGTTTCTTGAACATTGTCACAGTTGAACCAGATGTGTAGAGCTTCAAGGGAGTACCTGACAGATGTGTAGAGCTTCAAGGGAGTACCTGACAGATGTGTAGAGCTTCAAGGGAGTACCTGACAGATGTGTAGAGCTTCAAGGGAGTACCTGACAGATGATGTTTATTTTTTATTTTAAATAACCAAAACATAAGTTGGAATAAAAGGGCAGTAAAATTTTGACCAAATCTAGCCAATCACGCTTGATGTAGGTTTATGTTGTATGTTAATGTCACCTTACAGATGGCAACATAATTCTATAGGCCAGTATATGATATTCATCACAGAGGAGCCCATAACTTACTATATTTACAGTTCAAAACACAAGTACACATCTGAAGGACAAATGTCCTGTTTCATGTTTAAAGTACGGTAATGTTATGTCCTTCATTTCGATCAGATTTACTCAGATGGACAAAGATTCAACTTCCAAATTTAATATTTCAATGTCATCCATTTTATTCCATTCCCAGAATTCCCCGGTTCCGTTACCGGTTCCCTTGCCATACAGAGCAGAGTACTCGATCATCCGTACACTCCAGTTCAGATACACGACAGGTAATATACAAGAAGTAGGCAGGATCAATACTGAAAGATGATTGTTTGATGTGTCTCTGCCTTTCTGCCAATGTAATGTTAGTTAAAAATAGTTTAGAAAGCTAGTTAATACCATTCAGTTAGAGATCAATACAACTCAAAGTTGCACTATGTATGAGGTTTTAAGGTAGACACTAAATAGAACTAATGAAAATGCTTCATTTATCAAATGAGTATTTCTGTCCAATATGTAAACAAACATGCACAGATTTTGGAATGTTAATACACAGTTTCAGCATAATACAATTTTAATTTTCTATACAACATCAATTTCAACCAAAATAAAACAACAAGTCTGCTTTGAAAGTATAGTCTGCTGTTTGTTGAAAAAAAATTATTTTAAAAATAATACATTAAAAACATTTAATAATGTAAACTGTTCCAATCAGTGTATTCACTTTGACATTTGCACCATGGATATTCAACAGCTTTCGCATTAAATAAACACCAGGTAGCAGCAGCAGTGCTTTCAACAGATACAAAGTGTCATCAGCTGATGTTGAATGCTAACAACATAATGAAGGACATAACAAGTGCTTCCATCAATCACATAGCACCTGCCCACTGCCACAAGTAGCAGTCTACCTGTCTTCAACGTGTGTCAACTCATCTGAGCCTCCAACAAAGCCAGCCTCGCTGGGATTCACAGTTGAACTAATATCGTCAGCTGCTGCAAGAGTTATTAAGACCTATTAGATGAAGCTGACCACCTCGGAGAGTCAACTTACAACAGCAGATATTGCAGCCATATCAATATTATAACATTGTAACAATATGACAGAGCTCTGCAAATAGCCTGCTGTAAATGGTACATCCTTAGCTCTAACATTGAGTGAGACAAAAGGACATCTCCAGATACAAGGCTGCTTAAATGATACATCCTTGGCTCTAACAGTGAGTGAGACCACGTATCTCCAGATACAAGGCTGCTCAAATGATACATCCTTGGCTCTAACAGTGAGTGAGACCACGTATCTCCAGATACAAGGCTGCTCAAATGATACATCCTTGGCTCTAACAGTGAGTGAGACCACGTATCTCCAGATACAAGGCTGCTCAAATGATACATCCTTGGCTCTAACAGTGAGTGAGACCACGTATCTCCAGATACAAGGCTGCTCAAATGATACATCCTTGGCTCTAACAGTGAGTGAGACACAAGGCTGCTCAAATGGTATATCCTTGGCTCTAACAGTGAGTGAGACCATATATATCCAGATACAAGGCTGCTCAAATGGTACATCATTGGCTCTAACAGTGAGTGAGACCATATATCTCCAGATACAAGGCTGGTCAAATGGTACATCATTGGCTCTAACAGTGAGTGAGACCATATATCTCCAGATACAAGGCTGCGCAAATGGTACATCCTTGGCTCTAACAGTGAGTGAGACCATATATCTTCAGATACAAGGCTGCTCAAATGGTACATCATTGGCTCTAACAGTGAGTGAGACCATACATCTCCAGATACAAGGCTGCTCAAATGATACATCCTTGGCTCTAACAGTGAGTGAGACCACGTATCTCCAGATACAAGGCTGCTCAAATGATACATCCTTGGCTCTAACAGTGAGTGAGACCACGTATCTCCAGATACAAGGCTGCTCAAATGGTACATCCTTGGCTCTAACAGTGAGTGAGACCACGTATCTCCAGATACAAGGCTGCTCAAATGATACATCATTGGCTCTAACAGTGAGTGAGACCATATATCTCCAGATACAAGGCTGCTCAAATGATACATCATTGGCCCTAACAGTGAGTGAGACCATATATCTCCAGATACAAGGCTGCTCAAATGGTAAATCATTGGCCCTAACAGTGAGTGAGACCATATATCTCCAGATACAAGGCTGCTCAAATGATACATCATTGGCCCTAACAGTGAATGAGACCATATATCTCCAGATAGAAGGCTGCTCAAATGGTACATCATTGGCCCTAACAGTGAGTGAGACCATATATCTCCAGATACAAGGCTGCTCAAATGATACATCATTGGCCCTAACAGTGAGTGAGACCATATATCTCCAGATACAAGGCTGCTCAAATGGTAAATCATTGGCTCTAACAGTGAGTGAGACCATATATCTCCAGATACAAGGCTGCTCAAATGATACATCATTGGCCCTAACAGTGAGTGAGACCATATATCTCCAGATACAAGGCTGCTCAAATGGTACATCATTGGCCCTAACAGTGAGTGAGACCACGTATCTCCAGATACAAAGCTGCTCAAATGGTACATCATTGGCTCTAACAGTGAGTGAGACCATATATCTCCAGATACAAGGCTGCTCAAATGGTACATCATTGGCCCTAACAGTGAGTGAGACCACGTATCTCCAGATATAAGGCTGCTCAAATGGTACATCCTTGGCTCTAACAGTAAGTGAGACCACGTATCTCCAGATACAAGGCTGCTCAAATGATACACCATTGGCTCTAACAGTGAGTGAGACCACGTATCTCCAGATACAAGGCTGCTCAAATGATACATCATTGGCTCTAACAGTGAGTGAGACCATATATCTCCAGATACAAGGCTGCTCAAATGGTACATCATTGGCCCTAACAGTGAGTGAGACCATATATATCCAGATACAAGGCTGCTCAAATGATACATCATTGGCCCTAACAGTGAGTGAGACCATATATCTCCAGATACAAGGCTGCTCAAATGGTAAATCATTGGCTCTAACAGTGAGTGAGACCATATATCTCCAGATACAAGGCTGCTCAAATGATACATCATTGGCCCTAACAGTGAGTGAGACCATATATCTCCAGATACAAGGCTGCTCAAATGGTACATCATTGGCCCTAACAGTGAGTGAGACCACGTATCTCCAGATATAAGGCTGCTCAAATGGTACATCCTTGGCTCTAACAGTGAGTGAGACCACGTATATCCAGATACAAGGCTGCTCAAATGATACATCATTGGCTCTAACAGTGAGTGAGACCATATATCTCCAGATACAAGGCTGCTCAAATGGTACATCATTGGCCCTAACAGTGAGTGAGACCACGTATCTCCAGATACAAGGCTGCTCAAATGGTACATCATTGGCTCTAACAGTGAGTGAGACCATATATCTCCAGATACAAGGCTGCTCAAATGGTACATCATTGGCCCTAACAGTGAGTGAGACCACGTATCTCCAGATATAAGGCTGCTCAAATGGTACATCCTTGACTCTAACAGTAAGTGAGACCACGTATCTCCAGATACAAGGCTGCTCAAATGATACATCATTGGCTCTAACAGTGAGTGAGACCACATATCTCCAGATACAAGGCTGCTCAAATGATACATCATTGGCTCTAACAGTGAGTGAGACCATATATCTCCAGATACAAGGCTGCTCAAATGATACATCATTGGCCCTAACAGTGAGTGAGACCATATATATCCAGATACAAGGCTGCTCAAATGGTACATCATTGGCCCTAACAGTGAGTGAGACCACGTATCTCCAGATATAAGGCTGCTCAAATGGTACATCCTTGGCTCTAACAGTGAGTGAGACCACGTATCTCCAGATACAAGGCTGCTCAAATGATACATCCTTGGCTCTAACAGTGAGTGAGACCACGTATCTCCAGATATAAGGCTGCTCAAATGGTACATCCTTGACTCTAACAGTGAGTGAGACAACAGGACATCTCGAGAAAGCAGCACAGTGAAGACATCAAAGATGTAGGTGTTCCAGGTGTTGAAATTTGGGAAATGATGGGAGAGTGATCAATTGCTGTCCTAAATAATGCAGAGCAAGTTATTTTATATAAACTTAAAGTACTTAGATGACTCACATGCATGACAGATCCCTGTGCAAGTTGAATCCAGATTGTGCCTTTAGCAACAAACTAAGTTTTGCTGAATGCTTAGCATGATATCTCCAGGACATTTTCTCTACAGCCTATATCGAAGATTGCGTAAAACATTCCACATTGTTTCAGGTACAAATGGGCATGTATGCCTTAAATATACTGTGTTTTAGTAGTGTCCTGAATCATCTAGGTTACAGCTAATTTTGGGTGTATGGTACACCATAACACATAGATTGATGCAATTCGGATCGCTACTTGAATGCCAAAAATGTGTAAACCAAAATATTAATAAAGAACACATGCTGAGACATAAACAAGATTCTTCAACTTTCAGGAGTGTGATACAAAAATTCCTAAATTGAAATTAGGTGCACAATCATGACTTATTTTTATTTACTTAGTCCCCTGACCTACTTGGTCAACGGGGACATAAGTGATGCTGCAGCTGTGATGTTCCGCCATTCCTGTCTGTCAGCGGCTGGGATGAGGAGCTCTGGCATGGAGATGGCCGTCCATTTCATAACACTGTCCATCCAGCTCTTCTTCTGATGTTTAAGGCGAGGTCTGCCCTCCGGGATGCCCTGCAGGATCGTCTTCGGGAGGCTAGCATGACGTGTTACGTGTCCAAACCGTGTCAGTTTCCTTCTCTTGACAGTTGCCAGTAGAGGTTCTAGAGGCCCACCAGGGATGTGACCTTTCTCCGCACATGCTCATTGGTCTTATGATCCATGTAGGAGATGTGGAGGATCTTCCTCAAGCATTTGGTCTCGAATGCTTTGGTCTTTTTTCATCCTTAGCAAGGAGTGTCCAGATCTCACATCCGCATAGAAAGATGTGTTGTACAAGTGATCTGTACAGGCTACACTTGGTTGTGAAGCATGTATTACTACTTCTCCAGATCCTCTCCAATCTTGCCATGGATGCCATGGAGGCCTCAGCAGCACAATCATAACAGTGTGCAAACGCAAGCGCAATCGAACTCCTCTAAATCAAGGCCTGGATGGATTGGAAAGCAGTGACAATATATCTACCCCACTTTGACACAATCCGCACCCAATGACCGCTACCTTTGGTAGACCTCCTTACCCTCACCTGGCCACCCCACCTGCCCTAGGTATGTCAACAAACCGCTGTCACACATCAAGCACAAGGTTTTTTACTTACGTAATCGCAGACATTTTTAATGAAGCCAACGTCGCTGACACTACCCAGCCTAAGCTCCATTACCTATAGGGGACAGTTTTTTAGCATGAAGATTCAAGACTTACCTCCCCTAACCTTGCCTTGCCATCCCGTGCCACTCAACCACACCAGGTGGGCCCAGTTCCACACAAAAACTCACCACACATTTTTCCCAGTGACCCAAAAGAGGTGATCGTTACGTATTTTATATAATCTGTGACCTAGTGAGGTTGACGCAACACACAAATGTCATTGTGTCATGAAGCATCGGTTGTGCCTGAAGTATTATAAGCTGCACTCGAGTGATTATAACTTATTAGTAGGTCACGCCTGTGCCAACCAACCGTAGCCAGATATTGGAAATCTCCCTGACTGGACTGAGGTCTCTAGTGCACATTGGCTGATTTAAAAGGAGGCAGTCTGTTCCTATTTTTCATTTATTAATTAATATAATATTTTAAAAACTATTATTAGTAAAACCACGGAAACATATTCCAGGGATCAACCTAGAAAGACATGCATGTGTCCTTTGGGCACATCAGAGATAGAACTATCTGCCTTTTTTAAATTTGATGTGACCCCAAATCACTTGAATAAAATTGTATTAATTAATTTGCTATTAGGTACGTAATCATCAGCTATTATTTAACTTGTTAAGAATTCTCTTCAGGACTGCCTATATTTCTGGATACAAAATATATAACCATAAATATCAAAGTGCTCAGAAATGTGGGTTTTTTCCAAAACCTGTAATATTACAAAACTGGTGTTCGTTCTTCAGTAGCAAAGATGACCATCTTCATCATCATCCATGGTCTTGCACAGATATTTTATCAATAAAAAGTTATACTTATACAAAGTAAGGTATATTTCTTACAGAATTTAACTCTCTAACTAAGGTACATTAGAACTATCCCATTATTTCTTCATGTAATGATTTTATTATGTTGTTATGGTTGTTCTAGTTTCAGGTCCAGAACAGTTTGTTTTGACAATTTTCCCTGACTCAAGGTGATCAGGGAAAGGAAACCCATTCACAAAAAGTCAGATAAAAATCAAATAACATGATACAGCTCAATGAAACTTGTTTTGATGTCCACATATCAAATTTATCTTCCAGGTGTTCATATTTTTATTTGCCCGAGTTATTTTTTCAATTTTGTGCTTGGCTCCTGCCAGGTGCTAAACTGTCAAAACAACACTTTTCCTCATTTTAAAAACATGATAACTCGAAAACTATCATTCACATCTATCTCACATTTTGCGTACTAATTGTAAATGTTGTTATCCTTGGACGGGTGTAATATTATGAGATTCAAGATATTAATTAAAAAGTTGTATTAGATGAAAAATGGCATTTTATAAGAAAATGTTTGCCCGATCCTAATTTAAATAACTCCATTCAGGCCATTGTTCTGTTTGTTGTCCGTGTGGCCCTTGTCTGTGTTCGGGCACAGACTGGAGCAAACCGGAGTGCTATTTGGGCTTCAAAATGCACTAAGGCTTAAGACGCAATTATTTTTACAACATAAATATGCCTAGGATGATGTGGAATGATTAAAATTTAGGCAAAACTAGTTAATAACGGCAAAATCGTGGTGGGCCCAGATTCTACACAAGTGCCCCTCAATTTTCTCAGATCTCTCAGACACGTTTTTACACGTGTCTTTTGGGCACACGTGGGAAAAAATAAGCTGCATTCCAGCATACAAAATGACGTGGAGCACTCCAAGGGAATCCAGTATTCAAACAGTAAATAAAATCGAGACTGACAGATTTAATTTACCAAACATGAAACATTGACTAATATTTTTATTTGTTTTATTTATACATATTTACCTGTTAGAATGTCTTAAAACCTTGAGGTATGTTTATATATCGTGCTATACCCAGGTACTATAAATGATGGACTACATAGACCAAAATTACAATCTGATAAGCTTTTTATATACCCATCCTTTCACAAATGGTACAGAAAAGTGGTGTGTTTCGCAGTGTCTATTATTGGAAACATGGTAGGTCACAGTAGTAAAAAAGCACTGGCGCCACACAAAGGTAATCAAAGATTTGTTAACCCATTCAACAAGAAAGATGACTC
>CM034531.1:84493042-84550773 GCA_020002185.1 Paraescarpia echinospica
GTTGCAGTTGTCTACAAGTCTGGCTTCACTACGCGACATCTCGAGATGCTGAAATCAAAGACATTTGAATCGATGTGTCTACAACTCAGCAATGACACTCAGTCTGTTCGTCTTCTTGTCGTCTATCGCCCCCGCCAAACTCCAAGAATGGCTTTACAACTGCGGAATTTCTCCTAGAATTTTGTGATTTGTTGGACTCCATGTCGATGTATACGTCAAACATGCTGATCGCAGGTGATTTTAACTTCCACATGGACAATACATCAGACAATGACACTAAGCGCTTTCAAAACATTCTAAATGCAGCAGATCTTACTCAGCACGTGGAAATCCCGACGCATGTTGCCGGACATACCATCGACCTGCTTATAACGCGTTCATCTGATACGTTTCTGAACAATATACGAACAGACATCCCATACATGTCAGACCACTCGGCAATTCATTGCACACTACAACTCGTGAAACCACCAAACGTCCGGGTAACGACGACGAGTCGAAATTATCGACATATCAATACCACTGCAATATGTGATGAAATCCGTTCGTTGCTACTGTCAAATCATCTGTCTGATGACATGAACCATGCTGTTGACATGTACAATGAAACCATTGCGGCTATCATTGACAAGCAAGCACCGTTAAAGAACCGCACAGTGATTGTACGACCACACACGCCATGGTATAATGATGGCATACGATCGCAAAAGTGTGTTACACGACAACTGGAAAGAACATGGAGAAAATCTGGACTGGAGTCTGACAGGCTTGCCTACTGCCTCCAGCGCCAGCACGTCACTTCGTCTGTGCACTGTGCAAAACTTGAATACCACACGAATCAAATTGCTGATGCATCTGGTGACCAGAAGCAGCTGTTCAAGATTGTTGCCAAGCTCCTACACACTGATAATGGCACACCACTACCGCCATGTGACTCGTCTGACACACTGGCAATGTGGTTTCTTTCTTCTCAGAAAAGATCTCGAAAATTTGGTCTGAACTGAATCAGAATGTCATCACTGTAAATGCCTCTGCTGATGATGCACCGCAGACATGTCTGCTGACTGCATTTGAGCCAGCCACTGAGGCTGAAATTAGAATGTTGTTGAAGTCATCGCCAGTGAAATCTTGTGAACTTGATCCCATTCCGACATGGCTTCTTAGAGACTGTGCGCACGATGTTGTACCTGTGCTCATGACAATTGTTAACCTGTCTCTGAGAACGGGGGTAATGCCTTCACACTTGAAGGAAGCGCACATCAGGCCAGTACTCAAGAAACCGAGTCTAGACAAAACTGTCTTGAATAACTACCGACCCATGTCAAATCTACCCTATCTATCGAAGACAATAGAACGTGTCGTTGCTGCGAGATTGTCAGCTCACATGTCAGAGCACGATCTCTGTGAGCCCTATCAGTCAGCGTACAAGCCGAATCACAGCGTTGAGACGGCCCTTGTCTGAGTGCAGAATCACATCCTGCACGCAATGGACAATCAGCATGTTATCATCATGGTTCTCCTTGATCTATCGGCTGCGTTTGACACCGTCGACCATGAAGTGATGTTGCATAGACTCTCACATGATATCGGAGTGGTCCAAGATGCACTGGACTGGTTTAAATCATACCTAAGAGACAGAGTCCAGTCTGTCTACATTCATGGTGCTACATCGCCTGCTCGTCCTCTGGTATACGGGGTACCACAAGGCTCCGTGCTGGGTCCTCAGCTGTTCTCCATCTATGTAGCACCAGTTGCTAAGATTATTCGCAAGTACAATTTGATGTGTCATTTCTACGCGGATGATACTAAAATCTACATTCCCGTGAAACCACACCAAGAGGAAATTGCTGCGGCAGTCGTCCGTATTGAAGAATGTGTAGCGGAGATCAGGACGTGGATGGTGACAAACTTTTTAAAGTTGAATGACTCAAAGACAGAAGTCATTGTGCTCGGCTCTGCGCAACAACTAAAAAAAATTGAGCTGCGCACACTATGCATTGGAGACTGTTTGGTCACTGTAACTCAGAATGTACGGAACCTTGGTGTACAGTTCGATGCCGAGATGAAGATGGAGACGCACGTGACTGCTGTCTGTAGATCTGCAATTTTCCATCTCCGAAATATTGCAAGAATAAGACGTTATCTAACGCCTGCAGCGACGGAACAAGTCATACATGCGTTTGTTACCAGCAGACTTGACGTAGGCAATGCATTACTCCACCGACTGCCTGTGAAACAACTAGAACGGTTGCAGAGAGTACAGAACTGGGCGGCCCGCCTTGTCGACGGCGCCAGGAAGTTCTGTCATGTCACACCTCTATTGATGAAGCTGCACTGGCTGCCAATAGCAGTTAGAGTAGAGTATAAGATACTTCTACTCACGCACCGAGCACTGACTGGCTGTGCACCACAGTATATCACCAAATGTTTGAACAGACGTCAGCCAACTCGATTGTTGCGCTGCAGTGAACACAATCATTTATGTGTACCACGTGCATCGCGTCGCTGAGGTGATAGATCCTTTTGCGTGGCAAACACTATGGAACTTGCTGCCGAAAAAGCTGACTGCAACAAGAATGACAAACACTGATTTTAAATCAAACCTTAAAACTTATCTGTTTTCCCGAACATTCTGTACGGCACCGTGAGCAACGATTGTTGGAACGGCGCAATATAAATGTCACGATTTTATTTGATTTGAATATAATTATTCATTAGTTATGGTTCTTAATTACACATTAAAATATTCTTAGCTAGACACAATTTAAATTAAAACTTTTTTGTTAGAACTAGCCAATGATATGTCGAGATGTCAATGGCTAGTAAACACAGAAGAAGTTCTTTTGGCCACCAACGATAGTAATCCACTGTTAAGATTGCGCAAAAAAGGAGGCAAAGGTTTGTGTCATGTCAAAGAGAAAGCATCTGTTAATGAGGCAGTCTCACCAGTACCCAGTACACAATGCATGACATTACTAATTTAAAACAATATAAACTCAATACTTTGTTCACATGCATTCTTCTTGGTTTGGCAAATTTATATTAAAAAGCTATTTCCCAAGTGTTTTAATTTGTTCTTTATACTAGTGTGCAATTACCAAAGAACTGCCAAGCTGGTCATGGTAGGTACATGCATTCCTAACCAAAAGATTACAAACTCTCTTACGGGCCCAGAACTATACTAGTACTGCATTAACCTTCAACCTACGACCTTGCTCCTCATCATTAGGTGCATTTCTCCACTGTGAGTATTGTTATCTCTGACAACACAATTTAAACAACTGTGTAACAAGAAAGAAGATGTGCTCAGCCTGCACTGGATGGGCATAAACCAGGCAGTTTGTTTAGATAAATAAGACATGTCTGGTGGCTTTCTTGGTGCATTCTCCTTGAGAGAATACCAGTGTAACATTCTAATCTGACGAGGTTAACAGGAGCAAAATGACAAAGTATATTAACATGCCACCACATACACATCATGTCAACTAAGTATCTTAACACACCACCATATACACACCATGTCAACTAAGTATCATAACACACCACCACATACACATCCTGTCAACTAAGTATCTTAACACACCACCACATACACACCATGCCAACTAAGTATCTTAACACACAACCACATACACACCATGTCAACTAAGTATCATAACACACCACCATATACACACCATGTCAACTAAGTATCATAACACACCACCACATACACACCATGTCAACTAAGTATCATAACACACCATCACATACACATCCTGTCAACTAAGTATCTTAACACACCACCACATACACACCATGCCAACTAAGTATCTTAACACACAACCACATACACACCCTGTCAACTAAGTATCATAACACACTACCACATACACACCCTGTCAACTAAGTATCTTAACACATCACCACATACACACCATGTCAACTAAGTATCATAACACACAACCACATACACACCATGTCAACTAACTAAGTATCTTAACACACAACCACATACACACCCTGTCAACTAAGTATCTTAACACACCACCACATACACACCATGTCAACTAAGTATCTTAACACACCACCACATACATACCATGCCAACTAAGTATCTTAACATACCACCACATACACACCATGCCAACTAAATATCTTAACACACCACCACATACACACTCTGTCAACTAAGTATCTTAACACACCACCATATACACACCATGTCAACTAAATATCATAACACACAACCACATACACACCATGTCAACTAAGTATCATAACACACCATCACATACACATCCTGTCAACTAAGTATCTTAACACACCACCACATACACACCATGCCAACTAAGTATCTTAACACACAACCACATACACACCCTGTCAACTAAGTATCTTAACACACAACTACATACACACCCTGTCAACTAAGTATCTTAACACACCACCACATACACACCATGTCAACTAAGTATCTTAACACACCACCACATAATACCATGCCAACAAAGTATCTTAACATACCACCACATACACACCATGCCAACTAAGTATCTTAACACACCACCACATACACACCCTGTCAACTAAGTATCTTAACACACCACCACATACACACCCTGTCAACTAAGTATCTTAACACACCACCATATACACACCATGTCAACTAAATATCATAACACACCACCACATACACACCCTGTCAACTAAGTATCTTAACACACCACCACATACACACCATGTGATGGATCAATTTCATCACCAGACCTGGGTTCAATTCATTTTTATTCAATTCAAATTAAATGTTAATTCAAATCGGGATCATTAGCAAACAGTACCCCTTTAAGTTGTTTAATTAAGCACAAGCCAGGAAGTCCAGCCAGGAAGACCATAATAAAATGCCTGCTTTGTTCTTCTAAGAGACAGTGCTAAGCAGGCCTTATGCCAAGTACTGCAATCTGACTCAGTGTTCTGAAAGGTGATATTGACTCAAGTCAGACAACCTGCACCAGTACAGTATAGTTTGGTACCACCTTGCAGTTTAGCTAAAGACCAAAGGGGATGCTGAACTCTGAACATGGGCAAGTGCTAATTCACCTCTCAGCAAACAGTAATTTTGGTTTCTGGTGGTCAATCAGAACTTAGCAGCTCTTTTCTATGCTACAGGCTGTACTGGAAAAAATTGGGGTACATAGGGACTGAGAGAGCAGAGAACTGGTAGACAAAGAATTGCAACCTGTGTTTTGTCTTGTGACAAATCCTTTGTGCCTATAAATACTAGTAATTCTGCTGTTGGTTGTTTTATTTTGGTCTTTGACCAAAAGACATATCCAAACAATTTACAATTTAATGCATATTTTGTAATTGATACATGTCAATTTTTTTTATAGAAAAACGATGTAAATTTATTTTCCGTTTCAACCAATTCATTCAATTCATCTTACTTTGCGAGATTAAATTCCAATTCAATCTGTTTTGATTTTATTCAATTCCAATTCAATTAATGCATTATTACAAATTAAAGTAATTATAAAAGGGTCTGGAGAATACTACACAAGGAAATGTAATCAGAGTCAATCATCCTGACTGCATCTTAAACAAAGCAGGTGAGTTTTTAAACAAACTTAACAATTGCGTTCTCACTAATGGAGAACTGTAATACTGTCAGAAACTGTTTTCTTGAGAAATAACAAATATAAGACAAACATATTATATGTTGAGACATGAAGTTGTCATGTCAACATTCCACGTTTTTACATGGATTAGCTGCAACACAGTTGACAAGATTTATGCAGTTCATGTTAACCTATATGTTAAGTCATGTGACCTCTGTTACACTTCCTGAACTTTAAAACAAACAAGTTTTTGTCGCAAGAATAAACAAGACTTCATCCTAGTCATTTTGTCTGAACATTGAGCTAACGTTTCTTGAACATTGTCACAGTTGAACCAGATGTGTAGAGCTTCAAGGGAGTACCTGACAGATGTGTAGAGCTTCAAGGGAGTACCTGACAGATGTGTAGAGCTTCAAGGGAGTACCTGACAGATGTGTAGAGCTTCAAGGGAGTACCTGACAGATGTGTAGAGCTTCAAGGGAGTACCTGACAGATGTGTAGAGCTTCAAGGGAGTACCTGACAGATGATGTTTATTTTTTATTTTAAATAACCAAAACATAAGTTGGAATAAAAGGGCAGTAAAATTTTGACCAAATCTAGCCAATCACGCTTGATGTAGGTTTATGTTGTGTTAATGTCACCTTACAGATGGCAACATAATTCTATAGGCCAGTATATGATATTCATCACAGAGGAGCCCATAACTTACTATATTTACAGTTCAAAACACAAGTACACATCTGAAGGACAAATGTCCTGTTTCATGTTTAAAGTACGGTAATGTTATGTCCTTCATTTCGATCAGATTTACTCAGATGGACAAAGATTCAACTTCCAAATTTAATATTTCAATGTCATCCATTTTATTCCATTCCCAGAATTCCCCGGTTCCGTTACCGGTTCCCTTGCCATACAGAGCAGAGTACTCGATCATCCGTACACTCCAGTTCAGATACACGACAGGTAATATACAAGAAGTAGGCAGGATCAATACTGAAAGATGATTGTTTGATGTGTCTCTGCCTTTCTGCCAATGTAATGTTAGTTAAAAATAGTTTAGAAAGCTAGTTAATACCATTCAGTTAGAGATCAATACAACTCAAAGTTGCACTATGTATGAGGTTTTAAGGTAGACACTAAATAGAACTAATGAAAATGCTTCATTTATCAAATGAGTATTTCTGTCCAATATGTAAACAAACATGCACAGATTTTGGAATGTTAATACACAGTTTCAGCATAATACAATTTTAATTTTCTATACAACATCAATTTCAACCAAAATAAAACAACAAGTCTGCTTTGAAAGTATAGTCTGCTGTTTGTTGAAAAAAAATTATTTTAAAAATAATACATTAAAAACATTTAATAATGTAAACTGTTCCAATCAGTGTATTCACTTTGACATTTGCACCATGGATATTCAACAGCTTTCGCATTAAATAAACACCAGGTAGCAGCAGCAGTGCTTTCAACAGATACAAAGTGTCATCAGCTGATGTTGAATGCTAACAACATAATGAAGGACATAACAAGTGCTTCCATCAATCACATAGCACCTGCCCACTGCCACAAGTAGCAGTCTACCTGTCTTCAACGTGTGTCAACTCATCTGAGCCTCCAACAAAGCCAGCCTCGCTGGGATTCACAGTTGAACTAATATCGTCAGCTGCTGCAAGAGTTATTAAGACCTATTAGATGAAGCTGACCACCTCGGAGAGTCAACTTACAACAGCAGATATTGCAGCCATATCAATATTATAACATTGTAACAATATGACAGAGCTCTGCAAATAGCCTGCTGTAAATGGTACATCCTTAGCTCTAACATTGAGTGAGACAAAAGGACATCTCCAGATACAAGGCTGCTTAAATGATACATCCTTGGCTCTAACAGTGAGTGAGACCACGTATCTCCAGATACAAGGCTGCTCAAATGATACATCCTTGGCTCTAACAGTGAGTGAGACCACGTATCTCCAGATACAAGGCTGCTCAAATGATACATCCTTGGCTCTAACAGTGAGTGAGACCACGTATCTCCAGATACAAGGCTGCTCAAATGATACATCCTTGGCTCTAACAGTGAGTGAGACAACAGGACATTTTCATACACAAGGCTGCTCAAATGGTATATCCTTGGCTCTAACAGTGAGTGAGACCATATATATCCAGATACAAGGCTGCTCAAATGGTACATCATTGGCTCTAACAGTGAGTGAGACCATATATCTCCAGATACAAGGCTGGTCAAATGGTACATCATTGGCTCTAACAGTGAGTGAGACCATATATCTCCAGATACAAGGCTGCGCAAATGGTACATCCTTGGCTCTAACAGTGAGTGAGACCATATATCTTCAGATACAAGGCTGCTCAAATGGTACATCATTGGCTCTAACAGTGAGTGAGACCATACATCTCCAGATACAAGGCTGCTCAAATGATACATCCTTGGCTCTAACAGTGAGTGAGACCACGTATCTCCAGATACAAGGCTGCTCAAATGATACATCCTTGGCTCTAACAGTGAGTGAGACCACGTATCTCCAGATACAAGGCTGCTCAAATGGTACATCCTTGGCTCTAACAGTGAGTGAGACCACGTATCTCCAGATACAAGGCTGCTCAAATGGTACATCCTTGGCTCTAACAGTGAGTGAGACCACGTATCTCCAGATACAAGGCTGCTCAAATGATACATCATTGGCTCTAACAGTGAGTGAGACCATATATCTCCAGATACAAGGCTGCTCAAATGGTACATCCTTGGCTCTAACAGTGAGTGAGACCACGTATCTCCAGATACAAGGCTGCTCAGATGGTACATCCTTGGCTCTAACAGTGAGTGAGACCACGTATCTCCAGATACAAGGCTGCTCAGATGGTACATCCTTGGCTCTAACAGTGAGTGAGACCACGTATCTCCAGATACAAGGCTGCTCAAATGATACATCATTGGCTCTAACAGTGAGTGAGACCATATATCTCCAGATACAAGGCTGCTCAAATGATACATCATTGGCCCTAACAGTGAGTGAGACCATATATCTCCAGATACAAGGCTGCTCAAATGGTAAATCATTGGCCCTAACAGTGAGTGAGACCATATATCTCCAGATACAAGGCTGCTCAAATGATACATCATTGGCCCTAACAGTGAGTGAGACCATATATCTCCAGATAGAAGGCTGCTCAAATGGTACATCATTGGCCCTAACAGTGAGTGAGACCATATATCTCCAGATACAAGGCTGCTCAAATGATACATCATTGGCCCTAACAGTGAGTGAGACCATATATCTCCAGATACAAGGCTGCTCAAATGGTAAATCATTGGCTCTAACAGTGAGTGAGACCATATATCTCCAGATACAAGGCTGCTCAAATGATACATCATTGGCCCTAACAGTGAGTGAGACCATATATCTCCAGATACAAGGCTGCTCAAATGGTACATCATTGGCCCTAACAGTGAGTGAGACCACGTATCTCCAGATACAAAGCTGCTCAAATGGTACATCATTGGCTCTAACAGTGAGTGAGACCATATATCTCCAGATACAAGGCTGCTCAAATGGTACATCATTGGCCCTAACAGTGAGTGAGACCACGTATCTCCAGATATAAGGCTGCTCAAATGGTACATCCTTGGCTCTAACAGTAAGTGAGACCACGTATCTCCAGATACAAGGCTGCTCAAATGATACACCATTGGCTCTAACAGTGAGTGAGACCACGTATCTCCAGATACAAGGCTGCTCAAATGATACATCATTGGCTCTAACAGTGAGTGAGACCATATATCTCCAGATACAAGGCTGCTCAAATGGTACATCATTGGCCCTAACAGTGAGTGAGACCATATATATCCAGATACAAGGCTGCTCAAATGATACATCATTGGCCCTAACAGTGAGTGAGACCATATATCTCCAGATACAAGGCTGCTCAAATGGTAAATCATTGGCTCTAACAGTGAGTGAGACCATATATCTCCAGATACAAGGCTGCTCAAATGATACATCATTGGCCCTAACAGTGAGTGAGACCATATATCTCCAGATACAAGGCTGCTCAAATGGTACATCATTGGCCCTAACAGTGAGTGAGACCACGTATCTCCAGATATAAGGCTGCTCAAATGGTACATCCTTGGCTCTAACAGTGAGTGAGACCACGTATATCCAGATACAAGGCTGCTCAAATGATACATCATTGGCTCTAACAGTGAGTGAGACCATATATCTCCAGATACAAGGCTGCTCAAATGGTACATCATTGGCCCTAACAGTGAGTGAGACCACGTATCTCCAGATACAAGGCTGCTCAAATGGTACATCATTGGCTCTAACAGTGAGTGAGACCATATATCTCCAGATACAAGGCTGCTCAAATGGTACATCATTGGCCCTAACAGTGAGTGAGACCACGTATCTCCAGATATAAGGCTGCTCAAATGGTACATCCTTGACTCTAACAGTAAGTGAGACCACGTATCTCCAGATACAAGGCTGCTCAAATGATACATCATTGGCTCTAACAGTGAGTGAGACCACATATCTCCAGATACAAGGCTGCTCAAATGATACATCATTGGCTCTAACAGTGAGTGAGACCATATATCTCCAGATACAAGGCTGCTCAAATGATACATCATTGGCCCTAACAGTGAGTGAGACCATATATCTCCAGATACAAGGCTGCTCAAATGGTACATCATTGGCCCTAACAGTGAGTGAGACCACGTATCTCCAGATATAAGGCTGCTCAAATGGTACATCCTTGGCTCTAACAGTGAGTGAGACCACGTATCTCCAGATACAAGGCTGCTCAAATGATACATCCTTGGCTCTAACAGTGAGTGAGACCACGTATCTCCAGATATAAGGCTGCTCAAATGGTACATCCTTGACTCTAACAGTGAGTGAGACAACAGGACATCTCGAGAAAGCAGCACAGTGAAGACATCAAAGATGTAGGTGTTCCAGGTGTTGAAATTTGGGAAATGATGGGAGAGTGATCAATTGCTGTCCTAAATAATGCAGAGCAAGTTATTTTATATAAACTTAAAGTATTTAGATGACTCACATGCATGACAGATCCCTGTGCAAGTTGAATCCAGATTGTGCCTTTAGCAACAAACTAAGTTTTGCTGAATGCTTAGCATGATATCTCCAGGACATTTTCTCTACAGCCTATATCGAAGATTGCGTAAAACATTCCACATTGTTTCAGGTACAAATGGGCATGTATGCCTTAAATATACTGTGTTTTAGTAGTGTCCTGAATCATCTAGGTTACAGCTAATTTTGGGTGTATGGTACACCATAACACATAGATTGATGCAATTCGGATCGCTACTTGAATGCCAAAAATGTGTAAACCAAAATATTAATAAAGAACACATGCTGAGACATAAACAAGATTCTTCAACTTTCAGGAGTGTGATACAAAAATTCCTAAATTGAAATTAGGTGCACAATCATGACTTATTTTTATTTACTTAGTCCCCTGACCTACTTGGTCAACGGGGACATAAGTGATGCTGCAGCTGTGATGTTCCGCCATTCCTGTCTGTCAGCGGCTGGGATGAGGAGCTCTGGCATGGAGATGGCCGTCCATTTCATAACACTGTCCATCCAGCTCTTCTTCTGATGTTTAAGGCGAGGTCTGCCCTCCGGGATGCCCTGCAGGATCGTCTTCGGGAGGCTAGCATGACGTGTTACGTGTCCAAACCGTGTCAGTTTCCTTCTCTTGACAGTTGCCAGTAGAGGTTCTAGAGGCCCACCAGGGATGTGACCTTTCTCCGCACATGCTCATTGGTCTTATGATCCATGTAGGAGATGTGGAGGATCTTCCTCAAGCATTTGGTCTCGAATGCTTTGGTCTTTTTTCATCCTTAGCAAGGAGTGTCCAGATCTCACATCCGCATAGAAAGATGTGTTGTACAAGTGATCTGTACAGGCTACACTTGGTTGTGAAGCATGTATTACTACTTCTCCAGATCCTCTCCAATCTTGCCATGGATGCCATGGAGGCCTCAGCAGCACAATCATAACAGTGTGCAAACGCAAGCGCAATCGAACTCCTCTAAATCAAGGCCTGGATGGATTGGAAAGCAGTGACAATATATCTACCCCACTTTGACACAATCCGCACCCAATGACCGCTACCTTTGGTAGACCTCCTTACCCTCACCTGGCCACCCCACCTGCCCTAGGTATGTCAACAAACCGCTGTCACACATCAAGCACAAGGTTTTTTACTTACGTAATCGCAGACATTTTTAATGAAGCCAACGTCGCTGACACTACCCAGCCTAAGCTCCATTACCTATAGGGGACAGTTTTTTAGCATGAAGATTCAAGACTTACCTCCCCTAACCTTGCCTTGCCATCCCGTGCCACTCAACCACACCAGGTGGGCCCAGTTCCACACAAAAACTCACCACACATTTTTCCCAGTGACCCAAAAGAGGTGATCGTTACGTATTTTATATAATCTGTGACCTAGTGAGGTTGACGCAACACACAAATGTCATTGTGTCATGAAGCATCGGTTGTGCCTGAAGTATTATAAGCTGCACTCGAGTGATTATAACTTATTAGTAGGTCACGCCTGTGCCAACCAACCGTAGCCAGATATTGGAAATCTCCCTGACTGGACTGAGGTCTCTAGTGCACATTGGCTGATTTAAAAGGAGGCAGTCTGTTCCTATTTTTCATTTATTAATTAATATAATATTTTAAAAACTATTATTAGTAAAACCACGGAAACATATTCCAGGGATCAACCTAGAAAGACATGCATGTGTCCTTTGGGCACATCAGAGATAGAACTATCTGCCTTTTTTAAATTTGATGTGACCCCAAATCACTTGAATAAAATTGTATTAATTAATTTGCTATTAGGTACGTAATCATCAGCTATTATTTAACTTGTTAAGAATTCTCTTCAGGACTGCCTATATTTCTGGATACAAAATATATAACCATAAATATCAAAGTGCTCAGAAATGTGGGTTTTTTCCAAAACCTGTAATATTACAAAACTGGTGTTCGTTCTTCAGTAGCAAAGATGACCATCTTCATCATCATCCATGGTCTTGCACAGATATTTTATCAATAAAAAGTTATACTTATACAAAGTAAGGTATATTTCTTACAGAATTTAACTCTCTAACTAAGGTACATTAGAACTATCCCATTATTTCTTCATGTAATGATTTTATTATGTTGTTATGGTTGTTCTAGTTTCAGGTCCAGAACAGTTTGTTTTGACAATTTTCCCTGACTCAAGGTGATCAGGGAAAGGAAACCCATTCACAAAAAGTCAGATAAAAATCAAATAACATGATACAGCTCAATGAAACTTGTTTTGATGTCCACATATCAAATTTATCTTCCAGGTGTTCATATTTTTATTTGCCCGAGTTATTTTTTCAATTTTGTGCTTGGCTCCTGCCAGGTGCTAAACTGTCAAAACAACACTTTTCCTCATTTTAAAAACATGATAACTCGAAAACTATCATTCACATCTATCTCACATTTTGCGTACTAATTGTAAATGTTGTTATCCTTGGACGGGTGTAATATTATGAGATTCAAGATATTAATTAAAAAGTTGTATTAGATGAAAAATGGCATTTTATAAGAAAATGTTTGCCCGATCCTAATTTAAATAACTCCATTCAGGCCATTGTTCTGTTTGTTGTCCGTGTGGCCCTTGTCTGTGTTCGGGCACAGACTGGAGCAAACCGGAGTGCTATTTGGGCTTCAAAATGCACTAAGGCTTAAGACGCAATTATTTTTACAACATAAATATGCCTAGGATGATGTGGAATGATTAAAATTTAGGCAAAACTAGTTAATAACGGCAAAATCGTGGTGGGCCCAGATTCTACACAAGTGCCCCTCAATTTTCTCAGATCTCTCAGACACGTTTTTACACGTGTCTTTTGGGCACACGTGGGAAAAAATAAGCTGCATTCCAGCATACAAAATGACGTGGAGCACTCCAAGGGAATCCAGTATTCAAACAGTAAATAAAATCGAGACTGACAGATTTAATTTACCAAACATGAAACATTGACTAATATTTTTATTTGTTTTATTTATACATATTTACCTGTTAGAATGTCTTAAAACCTTGAGGTATGTTTATATATCGTGCTATACCCAGGTACTATAAATGATGGACTACATAGACCAAAATTACAATCTGATAAGCTTTTTATATACCCATCCTTTCACAAATGGTACAGAAAAGTGGTGTGTTTCGCAGTGTCTATTATTGGAAACATGGTAGGTCACAGTAGTAAAAAAGCACTGGCGCCACACAAAGGTAATCAAAGATTTGTTAACCCATTCAACAAGAAAGATGACTCGGACCCCTGTTTAGTGATACGACATGATTAAAAGGTTAATTCATATGCTCTATTTAATGGGTATGGAACAAAACATATATTAGATATCTAGCTAAAATACTAACTAACTATTGAAACACTTGTTCTATTTGTGGCTGCAAAGGTCGCTATTCAGAAAACAAAAACAAAACAACATGAAGAGTGAAGACTATTTCACGTGTGCAGGAAAATGTTTTTGAATCATGAACATGGTATAAGCTATGTATGATGGCAAATATTTCATTTTAAAGTTCTTCCTATTTGTCATATAAAAAGTGGCTCATTGTTGATCTATATTGGCAACTTCAGGGGTCGCTGCCTTTGTGAGAAGCCAGCTAGGTAACCCAGGTAAGGTTAGTGACCATGAGTGTCAGTTGCCCACAGCGAGGACAACTTGTATATTATTGTAACTCTTTACCATCTTTAACATGTTGAAACAGAGTTTCCAGTTGTGACTAAGAGAAATCAACACTTCATAAATGTGTAGATAAAGCTGGTGTTGAGGAATGTGGCCCAGCACTATTAATACACACTCACTTATCAGGACAAGTCAGGGGGTACAACGCAACAGTGGCAGTGAGCAATGGGTTATTGTCAAGTTTAGGGCGCAAACTTGGAGCACCCTCCAGGCTTATGATGCAATGGTTGACGTGGTGATTTGTCAAAAGAGGGCCTGTAATTGTAGGGTGACAGATGGCGAGGCACAGCAGTGATAATAATGGCGTGTGGGTAACATCTAGAACCACACAGAAACCTACTTACAAAACAAACACGAATTGTAGATTAACTAGCTAAAAAATACTTTTTGTAAATAAAAATTCGAGTGCATTAATTTTATTCTGACTCATGCCTTTTGTGTTGATCAAAACCAGGAACATTCTACAATAACTCACAAAGAGAAAAATGTGATAAATTGTTATTGTGCTGACACAACATTCCAGTGTCAACGAAGCACTGCCAGGTGCCTTCAGTGTGTTTATGGCAGTCTCACAAACACCAACACAAAGACAACCACAGTTATCATCTCATCAGTATCTACATAAATTATACAATGTTATCTGTACTTTTTATGAATGACTTATCTCAACAATTATGTAGAAAACAGACATTTTATAATCATACTTATCAACTATGCAGCCCAAGTGCCATACCAATGTCACACATTAATTTACGTAACCTAATTCAATAATTTCTTTTTAAAAACAATTACATCAAATCCCTTCAACTGAACTATACAGACATAGTCAAAGAATTTATATCACTGGGGCAGAACAAAAACAGAATGTACGCCCCCCCACCCCCACCCTCCCCACAGACAGACCGGCAGTTACTCCACAGACACTTCCGCACTCAGAGTTTTATTTCTTTTTAACAATATAAAAGCAGTAGTTGTGTAGCAACGTGAACAGCGTTGTTTGTTATAGCCACCTGCGTCTTATGTAGCGACGTGAACAGCGTTGTGTTTGTTGTAGCCACCTCTGTCTTATGTAGCGACGTGAACAGCGTTGTGTTTGTTGTAGCCACTTGTGTCTTATGTAGCGACATGAACAGCGTTGTGTTTGTTGTAGCCACCTGTGTCTTATGTAGCGACATGAACAACGTTGTGTTTGTTGTAGCCACTGGTGTCTTATGTAGCGACGTGAACAGCATTGTGTTTGTTGTAGCCACTTGTGTCTTATGTAGCGACGTGAACAGCGTTGTGTTTGTTGTAGCCACCTGTGTCTTATGTAGTGATGTGAACAGCATTGTGTTTGTTGTAGCCACCTGTGTCTTATGTAGCGACATGAACAACGTTGTGTTTGTTGTAGCCACTGGTGTCTTATGTAGCGACGTGAACAGCATTGTGTTTGTTGTAGCCACTTGTGTCTTATGTAGCGACGTGAACAGCGTTGTGTTTGTTGTAGCCACCTGTGTCTTATGTAGTGATGTGAACAGCATTGTGTTTGTTGTAGCCACCTGTGTCTTATGTAGCGACATGAACAACGTTGTGTTTGTTGTAGCCACTGGTGTCTTATGTAGCGACGTGAACAGCATTGTGTTTGTTGTAGCCACTTGTGTCTTATGTAGCGACGTGAACAGCGTTGTGTTTGTTGTAGCCACCTGTGTCTTATGTAGTGACGTGAACAGCGTTGTGTTTGTTGTAGCCACTTGTGTCTTATGTAGCGACATGAACAGCATTGTGTTTGTTGTAGCCACCTGTGTCTTATGTAGCGACGTGAACAGCATTGTGTTTGTTGTAGCCACTTGTGTCTTATGTAGCGACGTGAACAGCGTTGTGTTTGTTGTAGCCACCTGTGTCTTATGTAGTGATGTGAACAGCATTGTGTTTGTTGTAGCCACCTGTCTTATGTAGCGACGTGAACAGCGTTGTGTTTGTTGTAGCCACCTGTGTCTTATGTAGTGACGTGAACAGCGTTGTGTTTGTTGTAGCCACTTGTGTCTTATGTAGCGACATGAACAGCATTGTGTTTGTTGTAGCCACCTGTGTCTTATGTAGCGACGTGAACAGCATTGTGTTTGTTGTAGCCACCTGTGTCTTATGTAGCGACGTGAACAGCGTTGTGTTTGTTGTAGCCACCTGTGTCTTATGTAGCGACGTGAACAGCGTTGTGTTTGTTGTAGCCACTGGTGTCTTATGTAGTGACGTGAACAGCGTTGTGTTTGTTGTAGCCACCTGTGTCTTATGTAGTGACGTGAACAGCATTGTGTTTGTTGTAGCCACTTGTGTCTTATGTAGCGACGTGAACAGCATTGTGTTTGTTGTAGCCACCTGTGTCTTATGTAGCGACATGAACAGCATTGTGTTTGTTGTAGCCACTGGTGTCTTATGTAGTGACGTGAACAGCGTTGTGTTTATTGTAGCCACCTGTGTCTTATGTAGTGACGTGAACAGCGTTGTTTGTTGTAGCCACCTGTGTCTTATGTAGCAACGTGAACAGCGTTGTGTTTGTTGTAGCCACCTGTGTCTTATGTAGTGACGTGAACAGCATTGTGTTTGTTGTAGCCACCTGTGTCTTATGTAGCAACGTGAACAGCGTTGTGTTTGTTGTAGCCACCTGTGTCTTATGTAGTGACGTGAACAGCGTTGTGTTTGTTGTAGCCACCTGTGTCTTATGTAGTGACGTGAACAGCATTGTGTTTGTTGTAGCCACCTGTGTCTTATGTAGCAACGTGAACAGCATTGTGTTTGTTGTAGCCACCTGTGTCTTATGTAGCGACGTGAACAGCGTTGTGTTTGTTGTAGCCACCTGTGTCTTATGTAGCGACGTGAACAGCGTTGTGTTTGTTGTAGCCACCTGTGTCTTATGTAGCGACGTGAACAGCATTGTGTTTGTTATAGCCACCTGTGTCTTATGTAGCGACATGAACAGCATTGTGTTTGTTGTAGCCACCTGTGTCTTATGTAGCGACATGAACAGCATTGTGTTTGTTGTAGCCACCTGTGTCTTATGTAGCGACATGAACAGCATTGTGTTTGTTGTAGCCACCTGTGTCTTATGTAGCGACGTGAACAGCATTGTGTTTGTTGTAGCCACCTGTGTCTTATGTAGCGACGTGAACAGCGTTGTGTTTGTTGTAGCCACCTGTGTCTTATGTAGCGACGTGAACAGCGTTGTGTTTGTTGTAGCCACCTGTGTCTTATGTAGCGACGTGAACAGCATTGTGTTTGTTATAGCCACCTGTGTCTTATGTAGCGACATGAACAGCATTGTGTTTGTTGTAGCCACCTGTGTCTTATGTAGCGACATGAACAGCATTGTGTTTGTTGTAGCCACCTGTGTCTTATGTAGCGACGTGAACAGCATTGTGTTTGTTATAGCCACCTGTGTCTTATGTAGCGACGTGAACAGCGTTGTGTTTGTTGTAGCCACCTGTGTCTTATGTAGCGACATGAACAGCATTGTGTTTGTTGTAGCCACCTGTGTCTTATGTAGCGACATGAACAGCGTTGTGTTTGTTGTAGCCACCTGTGTCTTATGTAGCGACGTGAACAGCATTGTGTTTGTTGTAGCCACTTGTGTCTTATGTAGCGACATGAACAGCATTGTGTTTGTTGTAGCCACCTGTGTCTTATGTAGCGACGTGAACAGCATTGTGTTTGTTGTAGCCACCTGTGTCTTATGTAGCGACGTGAACAGCGTTGTGTTTGTTGTAGCCACCTGTGTCTTATGTATCACCCATCTCACCTCCCGGATACAAGTCTGCTCTCACCATCGCATCAACCACATCTGTCATATTTTTATTTCATTGATGATGCCAAAGGCATTCTACTAAGTTTTTTTCAAAATGTCACTGTGACAACTGAACACAATCAAAAACAATTTACAAAGTTTATCGATCTTGTTTCATTGTGTTTATAATAAAGATGAGACACTATAAGGCAAGTTCTTATTAGTTCTTGTTTCCGTGATATCCAGTCCTCAGGACTACACAAACTATATTTAAACTTCATGCTTTGGGATTCAAACACAATCTCCTGCAATTATTGCATGATGGTTATTTGTTCATAAAAATATCCACCTCTCTATATTTATTTTGTCAATGTTGTATTTTAAGCATCCCTGAAAATATTTCATTTCCGGATATACAGCAATAGATTACATAAATAAATTTTATTTATTTTGTCAGTGAAATGTAATTGTAGCGAAAAACTGCATGCAAAAGTGAATTAATGAGTTGGATTGCATTGACAGGGTGGGTGGATGTGTGATTCACATGAGTTAAGCCTGCCGCACACTGCCCGATTGTCTATGCTGCGACCCATCTCAACCATGACAGCGTAGACAATCATAATCAGGGCAGCGTGCGTGTGCTTACGACTACGATTCCCGTCTTACATCGAGTCAGCAGCAATCGTGGCAATTGATCATGTTCAATCAGCATGACACACTGACTTTTAATCCGTACTATATGTCTACATTACAAGAATAAAAATCCACCTAAATCCACTAAGTGGAATATTTCCGTTTTTGAAGATAATGCTAAGTAGTCATGTGGCCTATCATATCATAGGGGGGCACTTTATTTAGTCTGCACAGCTTCTCTGTTTGCACACAAATCATAAGTTTGTATAATGTATAAAGTAAGCAAGGTTGTTGTTTTCAATGAGGCATAACATTATGTAATCTTACAATAATTGTAAATGGCAGGAAGTCACTTCGGGTTACTTTTCATTATATATATATATATGGAAATGTAGGGGAATCGGTTCATTTTGGATGTATGCCTAATTTTGTTTGCTCATTTCTTGCAAATGTTGAATACCATGTGCATGGCAGTTGATTGGTCTATTCAGTGATCCTTAAAATATAACTGAAATGAACAGTATAGTTACAGCCATCTGCTAAACAGATTTGCAAATAATTGCTATCGACTGGCAGAGATACATTTGTTATGTACGGACACACGCACAATGTACTTTTTAAACTGAAACGAACTGCAGTTGTAATTATGATGTATTTTTAGATGTACAACATGACTAAATTGCCAAGACAAAAGTCCACCTAAATCTATGCGATAAACATTGTAATAATAATTAAACGTGGCGGAAGATCATTCAGGGTTCTTTTATTCACATTGAAATACAGGGGAAATGCTTGATTTAGGCTGTATCTCTTGTGTTCTTGGCACAGTTCATACAAATGTTGTAGGCAACTTTTAAGGTCATTGACCATTGATAACTATATCTGCAATAGAACAGCAGTGTGTTCCCCTGGATAAAATGATGGGCGAGGTGGTAGGGGTGGGCTATGCTGTAGGTGTGAAGCATTGCTGGGGGGTCTGAGGGCATGGTCCCCCAGAATTTTTTTTAAGTAGCTTTAAAATGGTGTATTCGGAGGTATGTTTTAACCTTTACTCTTGAATATAGAGGGAAGATATAAAACAACAAGACACTACTTGTAAATGTAGTAATCATGATTGATAAAAGTCAATAATAATGATTGTTTTATCGTGTTGAGGTGTGGTTTCCATTTTACCACTGGTACCCAGTAGGTGTGGTTTCTACTTGACCACTGGTACTTGGTTGTGGTGATGTATTTCTTGCCCTAACCCCAGGCCTTGTTACCACGCTGACCGAGTCAATAAAAAATAAAAGGTAAGTTCTTATATAGCGCAGTATCCAATCCTAAGGACTGCTCAAATCATTTTACACTTTACTCCCTGGCAGACCTGTTCAGTCGAACACCAACTTGACTTCTCCGGGAAGCGTCCAGTGGTATCATCTGAAGACTCTTTCATCATCACCTTTAAATGATTAAGTTATATTATGGTAATGTTATGGTAATTGGTGGTTTATGTCCCAAAGATTACATTTTATTTGTTGCTAGCATGCTATGCAATTAATTAAAGTCATTTATCGAATGCCACAAAAGTATGTTTCTATTAATCACAAGAACATTTCTCAAATTGTTCCTTTTTTATAAAACAGTATAAGTTGTTTAGTATATCCAATTTCTGTGCAAAAATATCATTGTCTAGCACAAGTTATTGATAACCCATTAGTATACATGGTTTTTGGCAATAGGCATTTTATATGAGATGTGAACTTCGGTGGTTTATATTCGTAAGTCCTTCACTCAAATCAACTTTCCCAAAAGTTTTTTGCACAAGTTTGTCGGAATATGTATTATATATATAGCACAAAGATATCTTACGAATCACATTCCTCATTTTGCTATAAAAAAAACCGGCATAGGACATTAGTTACAAGAACCGTCTAAACCAGAAATTCAACTTCTGATTCTGATTTAATGTGGGCACATTCTATAATTTAATAAAATTTAGTGCAAAAGACATCTTAGTTCAGCTGCAGTTTTTCTTGTTTTGTTTCTCCGAGTTGCACTTGTTTCCCAAACACAATTACTGTTTGGGCGCCATGTTACATGAATGTCTAGATTTCTAGTATGTTGAAACTCCACAAAGTGTCACCATTAGAGACACCAGGGATCTCACGGGAATATTCCGTGATTGGACAACTGACAAGTGATGTAATTTACGTTGTTCAATGGAGTTAATTCCAAGAGGAAAATCCTAACCAGCCCTGAGCGATGTTAAGATGACTAAAAGATGTTGGTACAAATCTGTGATTTTGCAGGAATATAACTGACTTTGTAAGTTTGTGGTGTCATTTCACGCCGCTCGCTGACGGTGAATATCACAAAAGAACTGGAAAATATGTGCGCACGAAATAGCTACGAGGTGGCAATTTTGGCATATTTTGGGCGAGGCTGCATAGAAAAACAGCGAGGCGGCCCGCCTCGCTTGTCATGCACCTGGGGAAACACTGGAACAGTATATCTTGGAGTCTTCTAAACATATTCTTCTAAACATATTATTTGCAAATACTCGCATTTGACCACTGGAGCCACATTTATTTTGAAAGAACACATATAACATGTTTGTCCAAGCTCAAACAAATAGCCAGTTGTAATTATAAGGTATTTATATGCGTACCATATACGTCTATATCACTAGAACAAACGTCCGCTCAAACCCATATGATGAAGCTGTTTTTACAATAATTAAAAGTGGTGGAAGGTCGCTGCGGGCGACATCTTCACATTGACACGTATATAGAGGGGAAAACATTTGTTTAGGTTGTATAACTTATTTTCTTTGCACAATCCAAAAAGACGATGCATACCACTTGCAATGGTATTACTTACGTCTGATCAATTGTCAATACTAAATGTTATAGCAATGAACATTATTTGCACAGGTGTCTTCTAAAAATACTGCAAATAATAAAGTTGCTCGAGTAACATTTATTTTCAAAGGACACGTATTGTAACCAGTGTTCGCATTAGGGTTTTAAAAAACAGGGTCCTGGGACCCCACAGGCCTAAAAAAACTGGGTCCCAAAAACGGGGTCCAAAGATGCGGACTATTAAATGGACTAAATGAATGCATGGCCTCGATCTCTTTTTGGCTTTTTAACCGCTGGCGATGCCATGATGTCAAAAATGCTGACCGGACTTTTCCGAATTAGCCGTTAGGTGGTACTGACATGCATTAGTTGAAACTACTATAGTGTCCCATTTTTCAGTTTGGTCCCTAGGTGGCGGCACCATTTCGTTGTGAAACGAAAGTGCAGTTGTAGACACACAATTTGGATATCTGTTGTATTTCTTTGTAAGCAACCTGTCTAACATGGGGCTAGAAATAACTTTGAAGAACCATAGAATTGCGTCGAAGGGACGCAGCGAAACGTGAAAAACCGCGTCCGTGGTGAAACTTGAAAAACCATAATATCGCCCAAAAGCACTGTTGTATCCATAATCTACATTATCAACTGGGGGGCACCTTTTCACATTTAAATATGAAGTACACACTTTTCTCAGGCAGCAAAACTTAATCTGTTTGCACATTTCATATATGTTATCGTTGGCATGAGAACTGGTTGTTCTATGCAATGATCTATTATGAATGTAACTGTATTGAATAGTGAGGTTTTAATCGCTATCTAAAAAGATTTTTTAATAATCACAATCGAGCTACAATTTTTCATAGGACACATATAATAGTTTTTAACGGTAATTTGCCCTTCACTGCATCACAACTAACCAGGAAGTTCTGTGTGTACGCAGTAGCAGTGAAGTGTTCTAGAATCCAAATTAAGTTGATGTATCCAATATAGGTTTATATATCCAGTTGTGAACAATCGTAGCAGTGTGCAATGGTCAGTCGTAGGCCAGTCATAAGCCTACGATCATACACGATTGGGCTACGATGGTCGAGATGTGTCGCAGCATAGACAATTGGGCGGTGTGCGGCTAGCTTTAGATGGACTAGACAAAGACAAACAACACGGACAGCGCATACATGAATAGGAAATACTCAAAAATTAGTACTAATCCGTTTTGAGCAAAATCAACATGCTTTGATTTTAATTGAGTGTACGGTGCGTCACTGGTCGCCCAGGGCAAGGCTTTTACAACAGACGATTCCAACACTCATTATATTCAATGTTACACCACTTGTATGTTACAATACATAAACATTACACCACTTCTGTTATACTACATCAATATTACATCACTTTTATGTTACACTACATCAACATTACACCATTTGTTACAATGCATCAACGTTACACCACAGCACCAAACTGACACCGGCCTAATGTTTCACCTGTGTCAGCATCTGGAAGAAATCACTAAAGAAATACAGCACTCACAAAAAGGGCACCTAAAGAGAATGGCAGGCAGACCCATTTATGATTATTAATTGTTTCTCGCCCCCAGTTCAGTGCAGACTCTCACAGAACAAAGTGGAGGGGAGGTGCTGCAGAAAACGTCTGCAGCAACAATAAAATGCATATGCCTTTCTTTATAGAGCATCTAGCAACAGGATTTAGTTTGTAGCAAATCCCTGAGTGGTTGACACAGATCAATAATTATTACATATGCAGGGGCGAACTCCCCCTGTAAGTCTTGCATGTTTTGACCACAATCTTATTATATGCCAAAATTAATGAAAATATACTACAATCACTAATAATGACATAATTTATACACTGTTTGCAAACATTAACAGCCAATCCAAGTTTATATAATCTCACTGCAATGCAATCATTTTCTTCTAAGCACCAATGCTGAAAAAAATGCCATCATAATTGTTAAAACAATCCACTCATTATAGACTTGCCACAGAGAACATTTTCTGCTGTATGCATTTTTATATTCTATCACTGTGTTATGAACACATGGTTTTATGGAAGAAATCCCGTTTTTAAGAGCTTATAAATCCAAGTATAATGACCCAATACATTCATGAAACATCCATGAGCCTGCTTCAGCTCAAGTGCTGCCACCTACCCTCTCACTGCCGAGACATTTCCTGTCTGCAGACTCCAGGTTGATCCAGTGTGATCACAATGCCACAACTGAGACAGCACACATAACCATTCAGTCTACTGCCCAGCAACCTTCACAAGAACACTGTCGCCATCTCTTGGTCATATTGTGAAACCGTCATTCTGCACAAATTGTATTTCGACCCAACACAACAAAACGGCATCATTTGCTGAATATTCTATCATAATACCAAATGTTCAGTGGTGTTTTTTTAATATTTATCGTTGAATATTTCGACTTCAACCTGTTGCAGCTCAATCATTAGTAGCTAGAACGCAACAAGGCAGATCACACACTGCGGTTGTTCACGTTGATTTCTTGCTTGTATAAGAGAAATACAACTGTCCCATACAATGATGCTAACTACGTACTTCATCATGGCATTTTCAAATTTAATATGCTCACAAGTTCAAGCCAACACAATTCCAACACAATTGCATGACTATAATGCATACTTCAACAAGCATTGCCACATTGGCAGTGTTATTACTCTGCAACAAGGGCATACTGTATGGCTGAATATCTTACCCGTCTAACATATTAACATCAGTGCTGAATTAAAGCAGGGTGAAGAAAAAAAAATCATTTATGGACAGTGTAAGTCTGGTGAGACAAATCTGTTGCTGTCTTGTGTCGTGTGATTGCACAAGAGACAACAAAGACCACTCTTGACAGGACATACTTCAGCTTGCTTCCTTATTATATTTCTAACAAATTACACTTCACGCATAACTTTTTCAGCACAACGAATTTCCATAAGAATGAGTTGTTAAAGAATAAAAACGTTTTGACATACGATATATGACAGTTTGTGTTTGAATAGACAAACCCATTTATTTAGCAACACTGGAGTAGATCTCTCGTAAATGTCTGGTGGGGAGAATGACAAGTGTCTCACACTCTGGTATCAAAACAAGTGTACAGCCTCAACAGTAGCATAGTGACCAGAACTTGGCCAAATTAGTTTTATAACTTTGGAACCGTCATTAATCTGGAAACGTCCACATCCAGACAATATTTCATTGGAACGGAATTTACAAATGCTAATATACCTTAGACACCACATACTGGACACCAAACCGTATCAACAAGCTTCCATTTTTAATTAATAAAACTTCAGCCTAAATTCCTCAACAATGTTTTTTTACATTCTCCGATTATTACAAGAAAAATGCCCTCAAAGAACTGAAAAAACATGCATAACGAGAGACAATATTATGGCTTTAGATTTGACACTAATGTGTTATTGATACAACTGTATCTTTTTGTCCACCCAATTGGATAATTAATTCTAAATGTAACCATTCCAGTGCTAATATCGAACCGAGAAGATTAGAAGAAGCCCTACCAAACTACAGCGACTCTACGCTGTTTAGGGAGATGATCCCTCACACTCCTCATCTCTACGACTCTACGCTGTTTAGGGAGGTGATCCCTCACACTCCTTATCTCTACGACTCTACGATGTTTAGGGAGGTGATCCCTCACACTCCTCATCTCTACGACTCTATGATGTTTAGGGAGGTGATCCCTCACACTCCTCATCTCTACGCTTCCATCGACAACAAGACAGACACAGTCATCTGTCTGAACCAGGACCACCAGAGGAGATGTAACTACATCTCCACAGATACCCGATGTGTGAATTCACGCGAGACGCAGCCCTTCAACTTGAAAGGCACTCAGTATATTCTAATTTATCTTGTAACAATTATTTAGATGCTGCCATTAGTGTGCAGAGTGCAGACAGTGTAGTTTACTACTCAGTGACTGATTTCTCAAGTGCGTAATCCTAATAATTGTTGTCTTGTAAAATTGTAGTTAGCATTTTTTCTATATAACTGACTACAACCATCGACATATATTTCTTTTGTAATTACATTTATTTTATTTGACCTAAATGTTATATACCTCAAACATTAAAACTCTAACCAAATTAAATGAAAATAATATTATAATTGACATCTGACATAACAGATGCAACATGAATGCAAAAGCCAAGTTTCTACACAGCCCTACTTTGAATCACTGACTGTTTAACCCTCTCAAGGCCAGATTAATGCAAATATGTGCCTGTTATTGAATCCTATTAAATCGAGAGAATGTGCTGTGAGTGAATCATGCGATATACTCGGGTTGTATGAATGCAAATAAATAAATAATTTTTGATCCGATTCAAATACAATTTTCACTACATCTGAAGAACTAATTCTTGGTGTAACTAGCCAAGTATGTGACATATATGTCAATTTATTATCCAAATATGAATTGCTAAGTTTGACAAAAATAAAATATTTAAATCATTTTCAACAATTCATTTTATTTTATTTTTTTATTAATAATTAGCGGTTACATGCTGCGTATGAAATGTTCATAAATTACTATGCTACAGAATGGAAAACTAATTAAATGTCTATGGTAAATAAAACTGAAATAATTTCAGTTTTTCAGAGTGCATGTAGTTTCAAGATTTTATACAAAATGGCGTTCTTTGTGATCATAGCCGTCATCCCGTCTGAACTATTAAGTTGGTGCTATATTTAAAATGCGTAATCATAGTGCAAAACATCCCCCTTCGATGGCAGCGTTCGTTATAAACTCGATTCGAAAATCCCATCGAAGTCCGAATTACTGGAGTTCGACATAATGACAATGTCGAGAATTACATCAAAGCTAAAAAACACCACCCACTTCGTTGCGCGGCGCATTAATACTTCTTTACAACAAAATAGACAGCTCAAAAGTTAGCATTTAATCGTAGAAATCGCCTGCGGACGCGTGTTTTGGAATAATTCCTGGGTGTTTCCATGTTTATGCCCGCAGCAAATGTTAAACTTTAATCTCATTGCCTGAAAATCACCATTAAAATATTCACTGCGTGGCGTAAAAGAGGGACCGGAAATTGCATGTCACTGCGTTCGACTACAAAACCGCGTGGTGGTTGGCGCTATTTAGCCACGGAAATCGCCATCATTTCTCACTTTTGACGCTTCCCAATGAAACTTCAGTATTATTATATGCTAACTGCCGAAATAAATTGCCATTATTGGATGACACTGTTTCGCGGTACCAGTTTAAATGTGCCCCTGTATTCGGGCGTATTCAGGCGTTCTGCCCATGAGTGGGAGTCGGGTTGATTCGGGCTTTCTCACCACGAGAGGGTTAAAGTTCATTATTCATAAACCATTTCTTGATAATAAGTATTAGTGGTAATTTGTGAGATTTCAACAAAATAATACAATGTTTTATTGAATAAGACTCTCAACACAATTCTTAAATGCAATTAATTAATACAGATGAACAACTCTGGTACTTCCTTTATCGCAATTATCAACAAACATCACAATTATGCTGCACAATCTCCCCAAATTGGTACTAAATGCCTTGGAGTTGTAATATTTATCCATCTGGGAAAGGGGGTTTCATGCCAAATATGCACAGATTAGATTAGACAAACACACAGCCCATTGTGTGCATATCAAAAATAAACAATGAAACTTCCAGTGATCTAATCAAGTTTGGTTTGTGTACGCTTCTGAGAACCTCGCTCCTGGCAAACTTGATAATGGTATCATAACCCACCTCAAATATTACATTACATGATTAGAATAAATTAGATACAGAAACAGTGATTTTTCTCAGCTGAATCAATATTACAACCATACATGTAATCCAATACAGCCAATCTATTACTGGTGTTTCTTTCTTTTATAGCTTTTTACTGGTTTATTAATTACATTATTATCATTGTCAGAACATAACTGATACTAAAGTATTATTACTGCAGCAGAATGTCTGCTAGCAGTAACTACTAATATCTCTACTATCCCGTGAACATAACTGATACTAAAGTGTTATTACTGCAGCAGAATGTCTGCTAGCAGTAACTACTGATATCTCTACTATCCCGTGAACATAACTGATACTAAAGTGTTATTACTGCAGCAGAATGTCTGCTAGCAGTAACTACTAATATCTCTACTATCCTGTGAACATAACTGATACTAAAGTGTTATTACTGCAGCAGAATGTCTGCTAGCAGTAACTACTGATATCTCTACTATCCCGTGAACATAACTGATACTAAAGTGTTATTACTGCAGCAGAATGTCTGCTAGCAGTAACTACTAATATCTCTACTATCCCGTGAACATAACTGATACTAAAGTGTTATTGTGTTATCACTGCAGCAGAATTTCTGCTAGCAGTAACTACTAATATCTCTACTATCCCGTGAACATAACTGATACTAAAGTGTTATTGTGTTATCACTGCAGCAGAATTTCTGCTAGCAGTAACTACTAATATCTCTACTATCCCGTGAACATAACTGATACTAAAGTGTTATTACTGCAGCAGAATGTCTGCTAGCAGTAACTACTGATATCTCTACTATCCCGTGAACATAACTGATACTAAAGTGTTATTACTGCAGCAGAATGTCTGCTAGCAGTAACTACTAATATCTCTACTATCCCGTGAACATAACTGATACTAAAGTGTTATTGTGTTATCACTGCAGCAGAATTTCTGCTAGCAGTAACTACTAATATCTCTACTATCCCGTGAACATAACTGATACTAAAGTGTTATTACTGCAGCAGAATGTCTGCTAGCAGTAACTACTGATATATCTACTATCCTGTGAACATAACTGATACTAAAGTGTTATTACTGCAGCAGAATGTCTGCTAGCAGTAACTACTAATATCTCTACTATCCCGTGAACATAACTGATACTAAAGTGTTATTACTGCAGCAGAATATCTGCTAGCAGTAACTACTGATATCTCTACTATCCCGTGAACATAACTGATACTAAAGTGTTATTGTGTTATCACTGCAGCAGAATTTCTGCTAGCAGTAACTACTAATATCTCTACTATCCCGTGAACATAACTGATACTAAAGTGTTATTACTGCAGCAGAATGTCTGCTAGCAGTAACTACTGATATCTCTACTATCCCGTGAACATAACTGATACTGAAGTGTTATTACTGCAGCAGAATGTCTGCTAGCAGTAACTACTGATATCTCTACTATCCCGTGAACATACAAAATACAGAGCTCTTTTCGTTTCAATATTATTTCATAAAACAACTGAATTACTAGTATACTTTTGTTTAATAATGGACTGTGGATCATTGGACCACCAGTAACTTTTAACTCAGAACACAATTTCATTCAACTGATACTATGATGTATCGCTAATAGAAAAGTAATAAATATGTCTTTTTATAATATATTACCAACTTTTATTATTAAGAAAAAAATTTGATCTATTAACAATAATTGTGAAAATCTAATAATCAGTTTTGGAAAACTTGAGCTAGCTGCCAGCCCCCTAGACAGCTCCACACCAGCCATCTGTGGATCACCAGACACCAGCCATGTAACGCAAGTGTATTCAATGGCATCAGAACCCATCACCTTGCTTCTGTGTATCACCACCTTCAAAGTGACACCTGTCAGCACACACTTGATAACAAGGTTAACAGGTCTAAAAGAAATTATTATGGCATACATTCAAGGTAACTAATGATGTAAGAATAACACAGCCAAGAGAAACATAACAATAATATTATCTATCTGTAGATATTTTAGTTTCTAGCCATGAGTAACCTATAATAAATGTTCACAACATTACATAGGAACTGCGGGTTCTGGGGAGACTGCACCATCAATATATATATATATATATATATATATATATATGAGGTGATGGGGTGGCAATTTTAGACCACCAATACTTCGGCAAGGGGAGCATTTGGAGTTTGTTGGTGAATCTCAAAGATGGACGGTTTATATGAGCCTCAACAGGGTGTAGCTGGAGAGTTCTGGTGAACTCCCACCCAATATTCATCACGTTCCGATGCCTAGATGCATTATAATATTGTTATTAACACTTCATACTTGACATTATTTACTGACTTTATTACTTTATTTTCTAATCAAAACCTTTCTCATGTGAGCCTATTTCATGTCACCAAAATGAATTATTTTAAAAAAAAGTACCCACTTCTCTATGTTACAACTTTTCCGAGTTTGGTTGTAAAAAAACACTGCATATTGGCTACCTACTCGAACCACATGATGGCCAAGGGATTAGACAGATGTGTATCACTTGTCTAACCATAATCTGTCAATTACTACAAGAAACATATCACTGTGAGAAAACAATACTAACATTAAATAAATAATTCTACATTATAACTAATTGTAATGATTCTGCACAGGGGTTAGAGGGGCTGGATGTGAGCTGGATGGGGTGCCCACAGTCACCCCTATAAGGGTTGCCAAAAAAAGCAGTTGAAAAATCACATTTTTATCAGCTTCATGATGGCTATTTTGAAACATAAAAACCGCCTCGCCAAAGTGACAAATGATGATGACAGCTGTGTCTGTTGAGTCACTAGAGCCAGTTGGCTCCACACAAACCATTTGGCAGACACATTCAGGTATTGGACATGACAATATGTTGTCGCGCTTACATTTATCCGGGCATTAAATAATATCTGGACGTTTCTGCGCCTGTCTAGGGGAATACATTTTGCACCAGCTACGACTGTCGCATTTTCATTGATGCGGGCGTTATGTATGTTTATATGTATATATATATATTTACATATATGTCTATATATATATATATATACATACATAAATTATAAAATGTTTGCTTCCTACAGGCATAAACAATTTCTGTCGTAAAATAGTATCATCTCCACGCACACGTGACTTACTCTCATACTTGGTCACAAATCTGAAACAGCAAATTATAATTATGTACTCTAACTATAACGCTCGTATTATGACAACAAACGAAACATATTTAACTACTGGATATCATTTATCACTATGTTATCTACTGGTGCCAAATATTATGCCTTACATATGCACATAAACATCACCCGGATAAAATTTAACGCCTGGACAAATGTAAGCGCTACACCGTCCTGACAGTCTGTCCTCAGTTGATGATGCTCATCATGAATCAGATTTGTTGATCCAGGTTCAAAAGTGTAGCAAGTGAATAGTTCAAGTAATGTGTGCAGTCAGTTTAACAGGAGAGCATACTTTTGTTTAAATCACAGAAAGACTTCAGTTGGATATAATTAGATTCGGTGATTTGCAATAAAAGTTCTTATATAGCACAGTATCCAGACATTCGGAGTTTGGACTGCTCAAAGCGCTTCAAACTTTATTCCTTGGCAGACCTGTTCAATCGAACACCATCTCAACTTCTCTGGGAATCATGATTCAGCCACATTGCAATTAATGTGCAAAGACTATTTGTGCACAAATATCCACCACTGTCTATAATCAGGTACTCATTCATACAGCTGAGTGAACTGGAGCAACATAGAATGAACAAACTTGCCGGATGTTCAAAATGACAGTACAGGATTCGAACCCGGGTTCTCTCGATTGAGAGTCGGAAGCTCTAGCCACTGCACTACGGCGTTCCACTCCTTTCCAGCACTCATAACAATGCTTTTCATTTCAGATTCACTGGCAGATGTTATCATTGTAATTGTTCACTGAGTGGATAAGACTGAGTGTGTCAGAAGCTTAGTTTTGCTATTTTTGCCCACACATTTATTAATCCGGGACTTTCCCTAGCTAATCATGATGATTACTCCCTAGGGTCAAAACACATTCAAAGAAACTTACATGTATCAAAACAGTTCAACAATATTCAATGAATAGCTACAGAATAAAAGTACGTAATTATAATCTGACGCAGTTCCTATCCTGTAGGCAGACTTTGTGAGCAGAGAAAGCCAAAATTATATATAAAGTTCTGCAATAAATTATATTAAAAATAAAAGAATCAAACTAAGAAACACTTAACTGGAATCTTTTGCTGATACACCAGTATTCTGCAGGAGATACATTTATACATCAGTAGATTATTGCAAAATATTTCCTAGAATTTGAGTGACGTTTAATTTATATTATTACTGGTCCTATAAATTTTATTTTTAGTATAATTAATGACTGCAGGACAAAAATGAGTTTCCGTTGGTTTACAAAAGCTAACTTGTTGGTACAATAAGTACACACACAGGTGCATTCACGCAACACTCAAATGTGGGCATACGAATACTTCTTTCATCAAACTTTTCTATCTAAAGAATGTGTAATTTTGATATTATATATTAAAATTAGCAGTAGAGAGGAGATGAAAACAAATCTTGTTTCAATGATAAATAGTGATCTAAGTGTAGTGCAGTTTGTCAAAGGTAGCAAGTGTGACAGAGAGTACATGTCAACAAAGTGCGATACTTCAATAAAGTGTCATCAGCTGATTTTAAAATGTGCTAAAAAAAACAGTTTCAATTACACAACAAAGCATCAATAGAAACACATTTATGTTGTGGCCATGGTACTTATTTATTAATCACTTCAATTTTGTAAAATAACATTAACAGATAACATTAACAATACGTATACATAACACAACCGTTATTGTGCTTGACAATAGCATTCAAGTCCTTGAAACTGCACGTGCTTAACCAGGTTTTGAAGAGATGAAGCAACAGGTTTATGTCAATATTACATTTATATAGAACAAAGTAAATAAAGTTGCCTTAATAAGATGCCACCTGGACGTCTTACACTAAGATAATACAATGTCATGTTACAGTGATTTTGTGGCTTTATTCTCAAACCCATGGCACGAATACAAGCAGGAGCGAATGCTTGGAGAAATGTAGAGGGAGTCATGATGGACAGAAAAATGGTCTGGAGACAGTGGCGCTGACAAAACAACAGAAGCTGCAAGTTTGTGAGAACTGGGTTAGAAGAATAACAAGAACAAAGAGCGTAGACAGAAAAGAGATGGAATGCAATGTAGTGTAACAGGAGGATTATCGAGAAGCCGGATGAGATGGGCAGGCCCCTTGACAAGGATGGATGGCGGAAAAATAGCAAAAAGAGCAGAGGCAGAACAACATAAAGGACACAGGAAAATGGGAAGGCCACAGCTGAGATGGGAGGACTGCATGAGGAGGGACATGAGAAGATCAGGGGAGGATGAAAGATGGAGAGAGGGAGTGATGGACAGAAAACTATGGAAGGAAAAGACACAGAGAGTGTTTCAGCTTTACTGTACCTGACCCTCACCCCTGTACAGCAGGGAACAAGGAGGAGAGCAACATGGCACATGTATGCAACAAACCACAATCACACAGCACTACCACAATCACACAGCACTACCACAATCACACAGCACTACGACTAAGCCTGTGCAAATCCAACATCTATAAATATTTAAACTATGCCTGATAAACCTTGCTGAGAATAATCAACTTTATTTTATTAGCCTATGCGTATTCTGAGAGAATACAAAACAGCATTACCAACTCTGATGGCATAAGATGTGTTACAGTCAGGAACTACCAATACAAGGATTCCCTTGGAGCACGGAAACACGTTAATGATGTGTTGAACACTGAAATGCTGCATACTTTTTTACTGCATGTGCCCAAAAGACACATACAAAAACATGTCTAAGAAAATTGAGGGGCACTTGTGTAGAACGTGGACTCACCTCGATTTTACTGTTATTAATTATAGTTTTGCCAAAATTTAATATGTTGATGGGATAATTAAATAATTCCACATCATCCCAGGCATATTTACTCTATAACAATACTGCGGCTTAGCGCATTTTTAGGCCCAAATAGCGCTCCAGTTTGCTCCAATCTGCACCCAAACACAGACAACAGCCGTGCGGACAACAAACAGAACAATGGCTTGAATGGAGTTATTTAACCATTTCAGTACTAGAGCCCTGACCAGCTGTGACCATTGAATACTGCATTCCCAGTGAATATGCAAGATAATGGACTACGTCAATTCAAGTGAAGATTTGAGCAACAAATATGCATTTTATTAATAGGAATGTTATATATTTTTGGAAAGTATGATAATCAGCGAATAAAATGAGCCATATCATTTTATATTCCGTCGTCATGGTAACCAACAATTCAAGATGGCCACAAAGATTTCAACGTTTTTTGCAGTTGCTGAACTCAGTTGTATACTAAGTTTGCTGACATCGTTATTATCTTCGCTAAAACTATCAAATAATCTGTCCAAAATATACAGTGGTAAATCGCTAGTTGAGGTAATACTGTCCGCCATTGTGGCCATTGCAGATTTTGATAATCCATCCATCAAAAACAATGAAAATCACTGTAAACTATTATTGAGCGATAATAAATGATGACCACTGCTGAATAGCTAATTTATTCACCTTGACAACCATACACAACAAGTGGCTCCATGTAGTGGATTATTATGAATAAAAACGATTTGAATAGCAGATATTGGCAATCCCGAAAAACCGGCCTGTCGTACTGAAACGTCACAGACAGTGACGTCGTACTGAAATAGTTAAATCACCATCTTACATTGATGACTGGACCTTGGGAACAGTCCATTCAATACCCTTGTGCCTTGTTTACCCCTTGCCTGTCGTTGACATTGTTTATAAGCTTTAGGTGAGCACCGTAAACAACATCTGTTGTCGCTGACACCATATTACCACCCATCATCAACTTTCAACTCTTGACGAACAAAATGACATCCGTTCATTTCTATACAAAATAATATACATCCATCCATACATGTATACTATATGCGTTTTAAAATTCATGTGTGTTTGCTAAATATCACAATTACAGTACATTATAAAAGAAATTTTTTAAAAGCATGTTTATAAATTATGCCTCCGTCACCAAGGTACATAAACAGTACATTCATTACAAATGACCCTGTCACCTTGGGTCATAAACTGGAAAAAAAACAATGCTGTGTTTTAGTCTTACATTACATGTCTAATATTTAAAAGAATGTAATGTCTTACTGTATAGTATAGTTTAATTGGACTAATTTAATTGGGTGATTTTCTCACAACTTACAATCTAATTACCTGTCAAAAGACTGCACCGATGCAATCTCAACCACAGACTGAGTGAGGCTATTCCATACAACTGTTCATTGGTGTATCAATGACTTTTTTAATGTTTAATCAACAGGGTTCTTAGAACATTTTTAGTTAACGCTCTCACATATGTGAATCGTTGTCACTCAATGTCACAAACTGCTGCATCGTATTTCTCAGTTAGAATCTCCCTATCCTTGGAGCAGTAGACTGTAGTAGCATGACCAGTCCACGAAAAATGGGGCACACCTACCCAGAATGTATCTAGTTTTGTAACGTTACAGATTTTGTAAAAACCTGAATATGTCTGAGCACTTTGATATTGATGGTTATAAATTTTTTATCCAGAACTATGTCGCATAGGCAGTCCTGAATATAATTCAAAACAAGTTAAAGAATAACATGAATACATGCCTAACATTAAAAAAGTAATGTTCACATTTACCAGGTTATTTAAGCGATCATACTATCATGCAAATTAATAAAATTTTAATCAACTGATTTGGGGCACAAAAAATTTCGAAAAGGTACATAGTTCTATATTTGATGTGCCCAAAGAGTACATGCATGTCTTTTTCCAGATCGATCCCTGCCAATACAACTAACTCTGTCGTTTTCTAAGTTCATTTATCAACTTATAAATACTACCTTTCCTACAAACAATAGAATAGAATAGAACATTGTTTTGTTTGGTCATATTTACTGGTGTAACATATTTACTGGTGTAACATATTTACTGGTGTAACATGCATAGCATTATTAAAATGAACTGTTTAATTTATTTACTTACTTTGCAGTACCAATTGCAAGATTACCGTTTATATACCATGATACCAGAATGTGATATTACTATTTTCGGTTAGTAGCACTAGTGGTATCAATTCATCACACGTTCCAATACACTAATACTATATAATACGTGAACATAAATATACAATAGATATAAAATACAAATCCAGTAGTTACATACTGTTTGTTCAGTTTAATGGGAAAGCACACAATTGATTTTACTTTACCCTACAAAATTACTGGACTCAATGAAACTGCCATAATCAATATTTACATGAGCAGTGCTGAACCTTCCGATTTCACCCTCTATTTATTAATCGATGTCCAAACAGAGTTTTAGATGCACTTTACAGTGTTCGCGTTAAATCAATAAATTAATGTTCATAACATTAGCACATTTGTTCAACTCCTGATATGTATCATGCTGCAAAGCAGGATAAGCAGCAGTTACATCATATTTTATCACACACACACACACACAAATGACATAACCTTTACATGTAAGACTAGAATTTTCTTCAAAGTTTGTGACCCTGGCTGACGGAGGCATTTGTAATGACTACTATTTATGAGCCTTCGTGATGGAGGTATATTTGATAATTAAAAATATGCTTTTAAAAACTTTTTTTTTTCATTTATAATGTGCCCCAATTGTAATATTTATCACACATACATGTTTTTAAAAAAGATGCATATCACGTAGATGTATGGATGGACATTATTTGTATAGATGTTAACGGATTGCGCTTTGTTCTGCAAGACTTAAAAATGTACAATGGGCGATAATATGGTATTGGCGGCAACCAACGCTCTTCCCAGTGCTTGTCTAAAGTTTATAAACAATGTCAGTAACAGACAAGGGGTAAGCAAGACACGAGGGTATTGATTAGACTGTTCTCAATGTAATGTACAGTCTTCAATGTAAGATGTGATCTAAATAATTCCCATTCAGGTCATTGTTCAATGTGTTGTCTGCGCAGCTGTTGTCTGTGTTAGAGGGCCAGGGAATATCTGTAGAATTGTCTCGAAAGATGTGACAAAACTTCAAAAACCGCGTCCCACCTCGAAAAATCACACAATATCGCTCGAAACCGGCATTAACGCAAACACTGCTCTACCTGATACATGACCACTGACCAACAAACTGCCAATCTACAAACAAACCAGCTGCCTGTAATGTTACAAAGCAAACTCGAAAATATCACTAACTAAATGCCAGTGCATGACTACACTGCATTATGGTGCAGGATGAACGGATCATCAACATAAATTTAAATATTGGCAGATTGTTTCATGTAGTTAACATTTTGTAAGACAAATAAAGACAAATTTGCTAGTTGTTAGGCATTTATGACTAACAGATTATGTTTTCTTTAATACTAAGTTATGTCAGCTGTAATTATAACTAGGCTGGTATAATTACAATCTATGTCAGTTGTAAAGTTGTATAATCTTGTCAAAACAATCACTATAAATTAATTATAAAATGTGATATAATAAAATGTCTTTACATTAAAGTTATTTTTTACCATTTGTTTGCAAAAAACATTCAATATTCAGCACACGTTATTCAGCACACAATTTTATTTTATAGACAGTTACATAAACTGAACAAAGGATGGTCACTGAAGCTAAAAATACAGCTCTATCATGTGCCATCAAAAATATAAAACGGCTGCAACATAACCATAACTTGGGCAATGTATCCAAAACTTTTTTTTAATATCAATCGCAACTCTGTAATCAACCAAAGATTTTGATTATGCATGACTAGTTTCTAGATAAAAACATCTCCGAAATTTAACAAATAAATTTTGATTTCAATGGAAAGGTACGCTAACCTGTGTTATTGACTTGTTAATTTGCTTGTGAATAGCAAGCCACTGACTGATAAGATGATAAGCCAGGCATTTACAGCTCCTCTCTATGATGGCAGCAACCGACTTAATTCTTAATTTACGCTACGCAGAAATATGGAAAAGAAATGCGAGATGGGATATTGAACAAGGAGAAATGTGGTGGATCAAAGAGCTACTAAATACATCACAATCAGACAAAGCACTTTCCAGACAGTTCACATCAAGTTGGCCGACAGTTTAATTCGGCACAAGATTAAGGATGAAACTGTTTGAAATGAGAATAAGTTGTAGTGTCACTGAAACAACGACAAAACATTACTGATCATTCACAGTGGCTTAAAATCTTCATGATCCAGACGGAAGGATTACACTGATGTATTCTTATAAACATTGTTGTTTCACTTTAAAGTTTTCCAAAAAAATTTCGGGAATTTAATATGGTCTGTTTTATATATTTTTAAACTGAATAAATATTGTAGTGTGTTCTGCTGGTTCACCGTTTTGGAACATAAAGTGAATAGTTTGCTTTTTTAACCATTTCAGTGCTGAGTTACTGGACAGCCAGTTAACACTGAATACTGAGTTTCTTGTGAGGATTCAGTGAAATTTATTATGAAACTTAAGCCATCAAGGAATATTGTGAGAATTAAATTTATGAGATTGGTTGCCATGGGAACAAGTAAATCCAACATGGCCGACCACACGTTGTTTTGTTATTTTTACCGAGAAAGATGCATTTTTTTAATAGGAACACATACATTATGAAACTTGAGCCATCAGGGAATACTGACTGTGAAATTTCTGAGATTGGTTGCCATGGAAACCAGGGAAATCCAAGATGGATGATCATGCTTAGTTGTTTTGTAATTTTTACCCTAGAATGATGCAAAAATCCAAGATGGCCAGCGAAATAGAAATGTCTTCAACTTCAGATGAGTTTTCTACAGATGATTCCGATAAACTTTCAAAAAACTGATTGAGAACATAATCTGGAATACTGTCACTTGCTTCCGCTATACTTAGTTTTTACAAAAATGCTAAATCATATTGAAGAATTTCTTAGAATACAGACAGTGCCAACAAAACGGTAATATAGCACTAATGTGCACTCACACAATCCTCTGTGTAACTGCATCGTCATAATTAGTGCCTCGCAAACTTGCTGCATACTCAACACGTAAACATAATAAACCAAAACTGGAATGAGATTTGTAATATTATGTCTTATCGAAATCAACGAAATCATGTATTTACCCCTATCATCGTCTACCTCGATTCGACCTCGTTGTGTAGAAGAAGACAACTGTGAAGACAACTAATTCGTGCTAAACATGCCATCACGCACATCACAGACCCATGCTGGGGTGTTCATCCATGAAATAAAAAATCCAAAATATTTTGATTTTTTTGCATAGAAACATCCTACGATAATTATATCAACGGAATGCTGAAGTTCTAGTGATAGTCATTTGGTGGCGCTACTGTTAACGTTAATTTGAACTATTAAGGGTATAAGCCGCTGCGGCGCTATTCCTGCTGCAGAGGACTATCGCATTCAAGTGTCATAAATCGGTAGCCCGCTATAGCGGGCTCTCGCACTGAAATGGTTAAATATATATGAACAAAGACTGAAGGAACATTTTGTTACCTTAATTTCTGTTTTAGTTTGTGGTTCTCGCAAGATCAACCTGAAAAGGGTTAACTAATTATAAATACATTGTTTACTGGACAACTTTTTGCTGGCTTTGTCCTAAGTAGAATGGGGTGAGGCTATGACTAGCTGGGGCCGATTACCCCAGTAGCATTCAGTTCATAATCATTTGTCATCTCTCCCAGACTCTCTACCAACAAACTGCCACTTCAGCTGGATGCCATGCCCAACCAGGCAACTCCTGGCAGTCAGCCGGGGTCAATCTAGGGTGAAAGGTCATAAGGTGAGTTCATATGAATATGACATCCAGACAAAAGTTCTTACCTGCCTGGAGCATTTCACCTAAATGAATAGCATCAAGCAGGCATGTAGCAGGTGACTGAAGCTAGTCCATGAATCTAGATGGATTAATCAAAGTTTTAGTTTGTGCTAATCTTAAAAATCAAACAAAATAAAATGATTGACCAATTTCATCCATATATACTGGCCATATATAATTTATCAATTATTATAATTGATAGCTACTCTAATTCATGCTGTGAATCAATATCCTTACAAAACCTACTTATTTTTAAATAACAAAGTTGCTATTATTGCCCTGCATATTGTAGGGATACTGATTTTCCGCGATGGCGGAAAACGGACAGAATTTGCAGAATTCGGGTTTTGAAACGGAATTGACCTTTTTGAACGGAAATTCCGCAATCATGGAAAACAGATGGAATTCCGCATAATTGACATTTCGAAACGGGATTTGTTTTCAAACTGAAACGCTGTAATCGCAAAAAGAGTAGAATTAACAACACCGTAAACGATATACCGGCTTTATTAGCTATATTTTGAAACAAACATGATGACTATGCAACCATATTTGCTTATTTTGGTGGATATATGATGCAGGATTTTTAAAACACGCAATGCATTCATTACAGTGTCATGGCACCCGTGACACCTCATGTCAACTGATGTAAACAGGGACGCGGGCGGAAGGCGCTAACATTTAAACCGTTTCGCAATCGCTGTCTGGATGTCCGCTAAGCGCATTGAAGACACATTACTAATTAAATGTAGTTGTCACATTGTTAGAACACGCGTAAGTGTACATATTCCCATTTCGAAAACAAAACTTGAAGGAATAACAGCCTACCAGGTAGGTTACGTTGGCTCAAAGTGATATAATCTGCGTATCGTAGTTCTAACAAATTCCGTTGGATGGCGTCATATACCTGTATATAGCGTTAGCTTAGAGTCCCTTGTAAAAAGGGACCCTACGTTAGCTAAAATGGTTGAACAAAATTATTAGTGAAACAGCATCAGTGATTTGAACATTCATAATTGTTAATATGACTGCTTGTACAATCTACATTTGTTAACTTGTATATTAAGAACTGCTGCATTAGAAACAACCAGTCATTTATGTTGTGTGGGAGGAATTATTTTATTATCTAAATTGATTAAGTACAGTAGTTATTGTGTTGCAAATATTGCACAAATAAGTGCTGTTAGAAAAGTTAGCCACACAGTAAAACAGTATTATCTATATGAAGAGATTCTAACATTGTGATATTTTAAATAGATTCACAGAATGTATTATTTTTCAAAGTTAACTTTGAAATAAAATATTTATTTTTGTTCTTTAGCGAGAAAATGCGTTATTTGAAACTTTTTTCTGAAATGGAAAATACATCGTTTGAAACGGAATTTGCCTATTTTCTAAAACGGAAAATACATTGCTTGTAACAGAATTTGCCTTTTTCTGAAACGGAATTTGCCTTTTTTGAAACAGTATGTCGTGTGTCTACACAAACTGTCCATGATGCAGAAATAGCAACAAACCACAAATGAAAAAATACTGCATTTTGCATAAACATCAGCAACTGTGCTATTTTTATGTCATCAAACAAAGGCTGCACTGCATACTCGTTTTATAATAAGTAGTAATACAGTAATATGTCTGACAGTATGAAAGTAAAAACAGTCTTCTGCAGAGTTTTAATTTTGTAACATATCTCTCAAGACAGGTTCTAAAACATTAATTAAATTTGCATTTGGGGTTAAACTACCATTTTGATGGTTTTTAAGATAGTGTGTGTACAACATGGACACGGTCAAACAATATTTACTTATTTGATCGTACTTGCTATCATATATGTTACTCTGGCATTTGTTGTTATATAAATTATGCTTATGTAAAATTACTGATCACCAGGTTCCATAATGGAATAACAAACACGTGGCATGCAATAAATGTATGGGACGTATAATTTTTCAAATTTTTTTCACATTTTATCTTAAAATTGCATATTATGATGATTTATGTAAAAAAAGTTTATATACATGTATAGTGTTGAGGAAAGTGATATATAGTGTATGTGGCATACCGATTCACTGCAATATAATCCTTCTGGCTTATTAAATGCAATGTCGTGGGCAGTATATCTTCAACATATTTATAAATGTATTAATAAATACATTAACAAATGAAGAACAGACAAGATCATTTTAATATTGATTACAACATGCAGAAAATTACCATATAAACTTCTTTAAATCAACAGTCCTATTATTGATGTACTTTTATACGGTTGTCGACCATGTCAAATTAATTCTAGTTTCTGTTACAGCCTGCCTTGTTGCTGTTTTTTCCTGCACAAAGGGTAACACATTAGATAAATAACATCTACCAGAGCAGCTAAAAAAGAATCACAAAGTATGCAGAGACTGTGGTGGACAAATGACTGTTAGCAAGTGATCTTTAAAGTACACATACACACAGGTACGCAGTAAATGGAACATTCCAACATGCAGATCAAATGCATGTTTTCATGTGAACAAAATATGATATTCATTTTAGCATAACCTGACCAGTATTACATACAAGTCATAATAATAATATCAAAATTCAAAATATGCATTTTCTGTTAATGCAATAAAAAATCCAAATTGATACGGTTGTGCATTGCTATCTGGATAACAAGTAAGTATTTTTTGTTTTTATTTTATAGTTCAGAAATTGCATAAATGGTAATAAATTGTAAACCTAACTTTGTATACATGTGAATGTTGTGTCTTGCCATCAATTAAACTGTCACAAAAATAGTCAAGTTTGGTAAAAATCATGCATCTACATTACACAAGCTAAAGCAAACAAATGAACGTTAAATTAAAAGATTTGTTATTGTTTGTGGCAACAGAATTTACCATAGTCATCTACTTTGTCAAACCTACTTGCACAAACAGACACGGGCGCCTGATCTGCAATGTCTTCACACTTTCAATGATACAAAACCTGCTCTGGCATCACTAAATTGTATAATTATAAATATTATAGTTGGTGCACTGCACAAATTAGCAAAATTTGACAATTTGTGTTACAAGATCACCAAGAGTCATCCACACCCACCCTTCTGTCACACTCACATGCATGCATGTTGGCGTTCTGCCAACGCAAGATTTTCCTGCATCACCATTTAAGCTGACGAGCTCACAAATGTATATTCGCGCCCCCACAGCATACATGCAGTCTGTACAACAGCAATTGCAACATGCATTGTTTATAAATTACATGCAGCAAAAAGTTAAAGGTCCACGAAAAAAGCGACAGTGGCACAGCAAACGCAATGATGAAAGAGTAGGGCGCCCTGTTGATTAACCAGCTCGCTGCGACCCCGAGTCAACTTAGTTAGCTTCCACCTTGCATTATGTATATTTTAAACAAGCTTTATATAAAACATTACCCTGATTGATTCGTATGCACCAAATGGGACGGCAGATGTCTGCCTGCACTGCTAGCAATCTCTATCATGACCACTTTTTCCTGCATTATGTATACCAACACGAAATAATCCTACTTTTTTACATTCCTACACTAATAGTTCCTATAAAGTCTTGCATACTGATTCATTTCTCTCTGGAGCATGAGCATGCGTAAGCAGATCTCCAGATTTCCACTTCGCCCGACTGTGAAAAGGAACTGACACAACACTGAAACCAACCGTTGTGAACAAATTCTAATATTTCTGAAAAGCTGTCAATCATGACAGATTTCAAGTCTCACAGTCTCACCCTATCTAATCTAATACATGCATGTCAGTTTGTCAAGAAACTTAATCCGATGGTGTAAATTGTGTTTAGCATTAAGGCAACACAAAATGACCTGCGATAAACACACAAATATATAGACCATGTATTGAAATAAATTACTGATGGCTTAAATGTCTCAATTTGCCACAAATTTAATGTTATAACTGTTTGATGACAACATATGGTACATTTGTATCTTCACAATCAACAGTGGCAACATATAGCACAAGTTAATACAAGTCCACCTTCCATTGTTTCATTAATAGTGTCTTTAACCTTATGGAACCTTATAGACAATTAACCTTGCCAAGTACCAACTAACAAAGTCAAGAGTACACAATATTTTGTTTCAACTTCAGGCAAACAGAGGCTCAATGGGTGCCCCCAAAAAAATTATTTGCTAACTGGATTCTATATCCAGATCCTTGTTCACTTCAGAAGGTCTCCAAGTGCAAAAAGAAAGCTCTCACTCTGAAGATTGCACAAAGTTCAATCACATAAATAGTGAACAGACTGGCCATGCCATCACAGACGATAACAGAAACCACATCTCCAACACAGTTGGAAGAATGGTGATAAAGAAAACTTGTTTCAACCTGAATAATTATGTTTTACAGCTGGCCTGAATACTGCATATATCTTTAACTATTAATAATTGTTAAAAACCCTAATTACAGATTATGTCTAATTATTGTCTATGACTATGTGTGCTGTTGGACTAGCTGTCGTTTACTCAAATTGCTTCAAAAAACAGCAAACACTGGTAATAGTACAGCATCTCAGTGTACAAACCAAACACTAAAAATGTGGCACTCAGTGTCAGACTGTGTCATGTAATGTTCTCTAAAGTCTACTAGAACCTATATCTTGCATAATTATACTCTTACTGCTACATTACATATAAGAAGTTACAAAGTTTGTTATGGGAAGGGCAGCATAACATACTTATATAGCTACACAGTTTTTAATGTTGTAAATACATATTATAACAAAAACACAAAGTAACGTTTTACTATTACGTTTAGTCTAATAACTCGATAAAGTAATCTTATACATAGTATAAAAAAATAACAAGCTACCGAAAATACATTGGGGCGCAATATAGCATGTAGTAAACAATGAAAATCCACCAGAGTAGTCATATTCCTTGAATAAATTACGTTGACCTTGATGCCAGTTTGGCGTTCGACTCAAGCGACAATGGCACGTGGTTAGCGTCTTTCCGACTTGTGCAACTCTTCTTTTTCAGAACACAATGTTATTATTTTGGTTCTACCGTCTTGCAAGACATGATTCAATAGAATGGCAATTTGAATAATGATATAACAACGCCGATGTTATTAGATAAGTCTAACACAACTGAGTTTATCATATATTTCGTCGTCGTCTTCTGTCACCCAAAATGGCCATCACATCTTTCGACTCCGGTCAACAACGCCGCGGAAAAATACGCCAAGAAATGCAGATACGACTCCAAGCAAACATTACACAATCGCATGAACACAAGCATTTCTTTCACATTCCGTAATCGCAGCTGCCAGCAGACGACATACATATTACAGCGCCAGTAAATTAATTCAGAAGTAAAACTCACCTTACACAGTATAATTCGCGCCGCTTGTCTTCCGCGAATCCTCTCTTGAGTAGAACGATTCGGCGCGGCGTCTTGGGTGGTGGCGGCGGGCGTGCCACGCCGATGCACCTCCGCCCCTCCAACGTTAGCCTTTCAAAGCGAAAATCCGACTCTTCGCGCCCAACTGCAACATTGTAACGACTCGACTGTTATAGCCGACTAAACAATGCGCGCCGCAATCAGCACTTACTCACCCGGACAGTGCCGCCCTCTGGCGATCACGTCCACAAGTACTAAAAGACGTCGGCCGACGGGGTCACAGAGCCATCTTTAATTCAAATTGACATTAGGGTAGCGTATGCGTACATTTTACATCGCGCTAGAAAGTTATCACTTACATAACAACTGCCAATCCGTAGATTTTCGCGATCACGCGTATTATTATACCTTGCATATCCACGTCATCGCTCCTGGAAGTTAGATTAGCCGTGCGCGACGTCTAACCGCGCACGGCTTCGCGCACTACTATGCGCCCCGGTTGCTAGATGAACGGATGCTGCTTGTACGAGTGGCGGGAACTTGCCGCTTTGAAGTGGTTGCGTACGCTGTAGTGGGTCTCGTAACTTCCAAGAACCACATCCAATATTATCCCGGGCGGAAGTGTCAGAACATGTTTAACAATGTCTTGTTGGTTACATAATTCAGTATTGTTTAGTCTTTAGAAGAAGTTTACTTGCACAACGTTAACAATAATGACGGATTGTCGATCGTGTTGGGAATTAATAATTACTTTCAGTAATACAATAGGTCCCCTACTAACAATACAGATGCAGATCCAGGGGCGTAACACCTCCCCGTGTTTTCGTAGAGCTACCATTATCCAGTTTCCGTGGTGTGGAGGCACTGTATGTGGAGCTCGTGTAGAGCCCAGCCACTGCACGTAGATCTAGGCCTACTGTGCACGAGGCTAAAGTAATTATTACAGAACCACCAGCTTGATCAGACACCCTAGCAAAGTAATGCTAAGAATTATACTCTGCAGACTCAAAAACAATTAATGAAGAGGAGCAGTTATACGAAGCCGAAGAACAGGCAGGTTGTAGACCGAAAAGATGCAACACCAAGAAAATCTGCAACATAATATTATATCAATTAAGATTAACGTTGACCGACACAAAAATCTAAAACGTCAAAGACTTGCAAAAGGCCTTCGACCGTGCGTGGCACTACAGACCCGCGAGCACTTGTGACGTTACAACATCAACAAGGACTATAGTGATACTATTCGAGTAGTTAATCAATTGCACCGTCAATGAGCGATGGAACGCTAAGTTGTGCACACACATGGCCGCACACCTAAGGTATCATATACCATAAGTAGTGCGCCTCATGATGCCAAACGGGTAACATTTTGTGTAGCTAACCTGTGTATTTAGTAATTTACTACTTCCAAATACCAATCTTCAGTAATACTAATAAAACGTGTATTAATGTTAACATGTAGGCTTATTGATCATTGGTGTGCAGACAAATATCGGCGAATTGGAGATACTAATAATGATTATTATACACTTCAAGTTACATAGCTCACATTACGTTACCCATCACATTATAAGTTAATGTTTGAGTTTGTCTACCAAATCATCACCATCAGGTTTCGTGACCAATGTGTGGTCACTGGTGTTTAGACAAGTTGTCGTAATATCGGCATATCCCTTAAACACGTAAAATGCATTAAAAATTAATTAGTAAAACCCTTTACCCTGATAATTGCCCAAACGCCTAACTTAGGAATATTTCCTGATGAACTCAAAATAGCCAAAGTTATACCAATGTTTAAAAAAGGTGATGACATCATATTTTTTTACCAATTATAGACCTTCTTCTTCTTCCCCTTGCTCCCTTTCGGGATGGGGGTCCACGTCACTTGGTAACATCTACCTTTCTTATCAGTTCTTTCCACCTCTCTCTCTCTCTCTCTCTCTCTCTCTCTCTCTCTCTCTCTCTCTCTCTCTCTCTCTCTCCCTCCCTCCCTCCCTCCCTCCCTCCCTCCGACCCTCCCTCCCTCCCTTCCTCCTTCCCTCCCTCCCACCCTCCCTCTCTCTCTCTCTCTCCGTCTCTCCCTCCCTTCCCCAATCCCCCCTTCCTCCCTCCCTCCCTCCCTCTCTCCCTCCCTCCCTCCCTCCCTCCCTCCCTCCCTTCCTTTCTCCCTCCCTCGCTCTCTCCCTCCCTCCCTCCCTCCCTCACTCCGTCCCTCCCTCCCGAATGCGAGTTCTCTCGGCACGGTGTCAAATGCCTTTTCCAGATCTACAAAACCGAATGCTACATCCTTTCTAAATTCTCTCTTCTTCTTGATAATTTTGTTTGATGGCAAACAATCCACCATCTGTTCTTCTCCCTTTCCTAAATCCCAGCTGATTATCTCCGATTTTGCTCTCCACTGTATTGGTCTATAATTCAGTGGGGAATTATAGACCAATATCCCTATAACGAGATATCTCAAAAAAATTTAGAACATTTACATATAATCAAATATACAACTACTTTTAGCAGCATGAACCTTTTCCACATCAATATGGTTTCAAATAGCAACACTCAACCGAGCTCGCAGTGCTAGAAATAGTGGACAAGATAACAACGGCATTAGATAATCATGAAACACCAATCATATATATCTAGATTTGTCAAAAGCTTTTGATACTATAGATCATAAAATTGTCGTAAGCAAACTAAGTCACCATGGAATTAGAGACAAAGCGTTACATTTATTAACCAAATATCTAATAATCGAAAACAATACGTAATACGCAAAATCTGACTTATTCAATATAACTACAGGTGTGCCACAAGGCTCAATCCTTGGTCCACTACTTTTTTTATTATATATATATATATATATATATTGATGATTTACCGAAAGCTAGTAAAATATTAAATTGCGTAATGTATGCAGATGATACAACCCTGTCAATAACACTTCGGGTTGTTAAATTATCCGATCCTAACCAAAGTGAGGAAGACATCATTAATAAAGAACTAAGTAATATACATGAATGGCTCAGAGTCAACAAACTATCTCTTAATATAAGTAAATTTCAAGTACATTCTGCATAGAAATGTCAACAATAAACTTAATCCGCTACTAATCAAAATTAATGACACACCGATTAAACAAGTCGAACACTTACTTTCTAGGCCTAACTCTACAAGCCTAAAATGGAAATGTCATACCACAACATTGCCAACAAACGTTGTAAAACAATCGGAATACTAAAAAAATTAAATAATTTTTACCAACATGCATCAAATTAACACTATTCAACTCACTAATCCTTCAACACTTCCAATATTGTATACTAGCATGGGGCTATCAATGTGAGCGATCAATTAAACTCCAAGAGATCTCTTCGATTAATACATTTAAGTAAATACAATGCACATACCGACCAATTTCTTAAAAAAAGCTTAAATCCTAAAAGTAAATGACATACTACATACACAGGAGCTAAAATTGTATTACAAATACAAGCACCAACAATTATTCGCATACTTACAGCACTTGCCGCTGCAAACCAATACAAACCAATGCAAGCATTCACTATCACAATACCCGTGGTAGCAGCAACACACACACACACACCACACACACACACACACACACACACACACACACACACACACACACACACACACACACACACACACACACACACACACACACACACACACACACACACACACACACACACACACATAATAACAAATGAATTTGCCAAAAAAATGTTTCAAGTATAAAATACCGTTTCACAAAAACAACACTCCCGAATCAATAAAAAGCCAAATACAAACACACTGTTTCACAAACTATTTTACCTAAATAAGTATCTAGAACAATGTACGATATTGAACTGCTACATATGCCAACATACACAGTGAATATAATTCCCGGCACACACCCGTGACGTGCCATCTCATCGCAAAGGTAACCAAACAAAATTTATAATGTCCGATGTATTACTGAAGGATCAAAACATTTACCATCAAAAATTAAACATTATATCGCCGTTAAATTTGAGACACCATCATCTCCCGCTACAATCACCATCAGTAAATCACAATACTTTATTGTCCCTTGGGAGGGAAATTTATTTGGAGTGTAGCAGCATATCAAAACGAATAAAACAAATGTACATGCAATATAAAAATGTAAAAATAAAACATAGTAATACAAGTTATATCGGTTAAATAACTTTTAATAAATAAATAAGTTAAACATGTTAAATATGTTACAAAAGTTAAATCATCTCACAAGTCACAAACCATCACAGGCCCACTCAGTGTCAGACTGACAGAGATGGAAGGGAACGAAGGACAGTTAGTCATTCATTAGTCTAATTGACGAGGGAACAAATTAGTTTCGAGTGCGATTCAGTTTACACTGAGGGAGTTGAAAGCGGCGGCCAGAAGGAAGTACTGTATAACATGGAAACAGGGGGTGTTCGGGGTCTGACAAGACATCCATTCATTTTCTCTCTGCCCGTTGCTTGTATAGATTCTCTAGACTGGTCTGCATTTCTCCCACCACCTTGCATTTAACCCTGACTGTTCGTGCCAAAGTCTTGCGATGCACGATACCCAGGCCACCGTACCACACAAGAAACCCAAATGTAATATAGCTTTGCCATATCAAACGCACTAGGTAAGATGTCATCATCCATAGGCTACCCTATTCCCAGCTACCCCCCACCCTGGAATTTCTCCGGGGGGCAGGCATATGGTTCTGCCCCCCCCCCCATTAAATGTTAGCGTGAATGTTTGTTTTTGTGACGAGCGTCAATGGCGGGTGGAAATCTAAATTTTATGAGACGATTAATGTGTATTTTGTCGTCTGTGGAAGGTGTGTGTAGTTGGAGCATAGACATACGATTTTTGCCCCCCCCCCTCCGCCTCCCCCGTCTTCGGATGTCATCATTTTAGCCGAGACAGCGGAGAGAAGCTGGAGAAAGTGAATTGACAGAAACGGCGCGACGTAAAAAATTATAATCTCAACAGCACTGTCCCCTCACGTGTTCGGATGTCACGAGTTCACAGCCTAGACAGCGGAGAAGCTGAAGTTACAGCGGCGCGGCGGCGAAACTTTTTCAACAGGAGTCTCCCTGGCCCATATTAGAAACTCACTTTAGCACGAACTAGCAGATAATCGTGTCAACATGTTAAATACCTAATTAATGCAATATGCATCAAACTTCTCATTTTGTATTTTCAAATAAACAAATGGTTGTTCGATATGTATGTTACTTCACAGTGCTACTGATTTAGTTATGTTTGTTTGTAAAATGCAATGCAATCTATTATACCTCTTATTACGTCCATGTAAATGAATTACGAGCGTTGGAGTATATCCACGCACAGCTGTAGTCTATCCATACAAATGTGGATTTGTCCAGATGACAGGCCGACGAATAGTGCAAACTGACGCTATTAGCAATTTTGGAACGTAAAAATCATCGCAAGCTCAACACGACGCATTGGTGGCGTATGAGAAGGCTTAACCGTTTAACAAACGCTAAACGCTTAACGTTTTTGGACTTATGAAACCATCTTCTTCTTGTTGTTCTACGCTATGACCACCTTCACTAGGTTGAAGATTTTATCATTGGGGGGTACTCTTTGGCATCAGGAAAGTGAGAAGAAATGTAGTGGTGCGATTTAGTGGGGTTAGGGGATTTAGAAAGGGAGGAGGGAAGGAAGGGGAGGGAAGAGAGGGGAGGGGATGGGAGATTTATAAGATTCAGAGGTGGTGCTGGAGCCTGGACTCAAAAGAATCCAGGGTGGTCGCCGATACCACTTCTTGAGGCCGGTTGCTATTGGGCGGGGACAATGACATCTTCCTGTCCTGTGTACGGTTGTAGGGAAGGTCATACCCGATGTCGTGGGTTTTCCTTGTTTTTTGTTTTACGACGACCGGATAGTGGTGGCAGGTACAGCGAGTTGATTGAGATGGCTGCTGTTGTTTTTTATATTTATATAGGATACTGAGGCGTGCTTTCTTTCTACGGACTTGGAGGGTTGGCCAGTTTAATGTATTTAAGATGGACTCTACCGAGGAAGTGTGTCTGTGTCTGTTGGTGACCCAACGTGCTGCTCTTCTCTGGATCTTTTCGAGGGCAGTTATGTCTTTGGTGGTGTAAAGGTCCCAGACTGGGCTCGCATACTCCAGGGCAGGTATGACAAGGGCTTTATATGTTGTTTCTTTTATTTTCTTATGTTACTTGCACCCTGTCCCGGAGGAAGCTTTGGATCAATTGATTGGTATTTAACAAGATTTAACAAGATTGCCACCAAGAGAATTAGGTGGCAGGTGAACAAGGAACCCTTTTGGCTTATCGAGAGACCACCTTTTTTTATCTACATGTATCCCGCCCTTCTGAGGTACAGGTGTATGTGTCGATTTTATTTTTAAACATATTCACACTACTAACACCCACACGATCAGCAGATAATCTGTTCCATTAATTTGCAGTCCTTTGAGAAAATGAGAACTTGCTTACATCTAATCTGCACTACTCCTTTACAAATGTGACTTCATGTCTTCTAGTTATTCTATCTTTCTTAACTGAGAAAAATATATTTCTATCAATATTTTCATGAATATTCAATATTTTAATCATTTCTATCTGGTCTCCTCTCAATCTCCTGGTTTCTAGTGTTGTTAAATTCTTTTAGCCGAATTTCATAATTAAGAACTCAGTTTTGATATCATTTTAGTCGCTCTCCTCTGTATTCTTTCTAGCATATATATATATGTCCTTCTTGCAGTATGACCTCCACGCTTGTATACAATATTCTAAATTACTATTGTTTTGTACAGCAGTAGTATTAGTTCTTTTTCCTTATACGCTATATTTCGCCTAATTAATCCAAGAATTGTATTTCCTTTTGAGGCTGCAATTCCGCACTTCTCTGAAACCTTCATATCAGCACTAATGGTTAACCTTACTTAAGTCCTTTTCTTTTACAGTAGTACTTAGTACAGTATCCCCCCATTGTATATTCTACATCTTCGTTCCCATGTCCTGTGTGGAGGCATTTATATTTCCAAAAATTGAACAACATTTGCCAATTTTCAGACTATTTGATCAACCTATCAAGATCATCTTGTAAATGGTGTCTATCTCCATCATTTTTAATTCTTGTAAACACTTTTGTATCATCCGCAAATTTCAACATCTTGCTTGTTAAATCATCGTCCAAATCATTGATATATATTAAGAATAATATAGGCCCCAGTACTGATCCCTGTGGTACCCCACTCAAAACTGATTTCCAGTTTGAAGCCTCCCCATCAACAACTATCCGTTGTGGTTTGGACGGAATCCCATCCACCCCATGTGATTTATTATTCTTCATAGCCCTATTTTTAGCTACCATTTCCGGGGTTACAATTAACTGTCCTAAATAGTCTGATTCGGCCCCCTTGAACTTGGTACTGGCAGTGAACTAATATCTTCTCTGGTAAACACCGAACTAAGAAAAAATGAATACTCATTCAGGTCTTCTGCCATTAAGAATGCCTCTGATATTATATTTCCAGCACTATCTTCTAGAGGACCGACCTTATCCTGAACTTTCTGTTTGCTTCGAACATACGCATAAAAACTCTTACTGTCATGTTATCTATTACAAACTAATTTTTGTTCATAGCTTCTCTTTGAATTATTTAAGTTGTAGCTTGGTTTACTGCTTCTTTATAAATGTTGTAGTCTTCATCATTTCCAGTACATCTATATGAATTCTACATAATTTGTTTGAACTTAATTTTTCTAATGGCTTCTTTCGATAAGTACTTCTTTCTGGACAGTTTCCCTTGTTTTTTCAAGGAAACAAATTTATCGACGATGCACTCAAATTCACTCATTAAGATATTCCAGCATTCTGTTGCTGTCTTATTTTTCAGTATGTTATTCCAGTTTATCTTTGTTAAATATTTCCTCATGTCCTTATATCTTCCATTGTGAAAATTTCTCCTGTACTGCTTTTTACTATTCCTTTATGATTTTACTTTGATTGTAAAATGTATCTGGTTGTGATCACTACTCCCAAATGGCTCATATATATTGACATTGTTAACTAATTCATTCTGTGAGGGCAAAACTATGTCTAACACATTCTCACCACTGGTTGGTTCAAGCACATGTTGAGAAAGGAAACTATCTTGTACTAAAACTAAAAACGTGTGGTCCTCGCTACCAATTCTCTGTACAGATTTTTATTGTATATGACCATGGTTAAAATCTCCCATAATAACAAATTCCCGTTTGCTCACTTCCCTTAGAGCGTTTTGTACTTTTGTACTCGTCTATGCTTTTGTTTGAACTTCGATAAACTAACCCAACCGTTAACGTTGAGTTTCCTGTAATTATATTTGGATAGATTCTTTAATATGTAAAATAACTCCACCTCCCCGTCTTCTTATTCTATCTTTCTTAAACATTACATAGCCTGTCCACCCCAATTCAGCATCTGATATATAGGTGGTGGCCCATAATTCGGTTATACCTATTATGTGAGGGTCAATATCTTCTACCATAATGTTTAGTTAATTTATTTTGTTTACTATACTCCTTGCATTTAAACAAACGCATTAATATCCAGCTTCTTCAGTTTTCCAGACCGTTCTTTGCTGATTTATTTGTGCTGTCTTTATCTATGCCTCCAGTTTCTTCTCTTTGAGTCCCACCTGCGAATCTAGTTTAAATAGATGCACTGTCAACAGACCGCAGCAGGTTCTCTGAAAATACTGCTGCCCCTTTTCCACTTAGATGGAGGCCATCTCTCATGTACATATCTTCTCTCCCAACAAAGTACCCCCATAAAACTGTGAATTCCACCCCCTCTTCTTCATACATCTGCTCAACTAATGCGTTGATCGCCATCCTCTTGCAGTTTCTGTATGTTGCCCCCTTCCTCTCGTTACTGGGAAAATTCCTGAGAGAATAATCTGTCAACTCTTGTCACCCTCCCTTGCCCTCTACCCTTTCAGTCACATGTTCTATCCTAGCCCCCTTTAGACAAACAACGACGTCCTCCCCCTCACTTAGTGTCTTATCTGTCTTTCTCAGAATAGAGTCACCCATGAACATCCTCTCTTTTCTCATTGCCCCTTCAATCACTGCCTCAGAGTAGCTCCTTCTCAGGTTTGCATCTGTCTGGTTGTTGTGTTTTCCCTCTGTCATTTTCTCTCCTGTCACATTCTCTTCCGTTCCTTTCTTTCCTGTCGCTTTTTCTCTTGTCCCCTTTGCTCCTGTCATCTTCTTTTTTCTAGCACATTTACTCTCACTTCCTTTCGTCCCTTCATCTTTCCTCCCATCACATTTTCTTTTCTCCTCTCCCGTCCCTTTCTCCTTTTTTCCACCTCTTTTTCTACTTTCTCCCCTGTCACTTTCACGCCTGTCACGTTTTCTGTATTTTGCTAAAAACTCTGTCTTCTTCCAACTGTCTTCTTGTCAGTCATCTGTTTCACAGTCTTACCAACTGCCTCTGTGTTACCTACCTCTTCACCACCTGTATCGAACCCGTATCATCGTAGCGTATGTGTAAGCAAACAGTGGTTTACTTTGTCGGAGGCCTTAGAAAAATCCATCACCACCACATCCTCTCTCTCCATGTTTTCTGTTATTTCATCAATGAAGCCTAACAGTTGGGTTTCGCATTGAGTGTCGTTTACGCAATCCCTGCTTTTCGGATCTTAAGATATTTTGTTTCTCTGCATCGGACATGATGTGGCTAACTTGGATATGCTCCATTAGTTAATTTGCACGGGACACTGGTTAATGAAATGGGTGTATATTTTTCCGCTTTGTAACGCTCTCCTTTCTGGAAGACTGGTGTCACATAAGCTTTTCTCTACTCTACAGGAACAGTTCCTGAGTGGAGTGATGATCTATAAAATGTAATGAAGACTGATGCAATCTCTTCGACTATCGTCTGTAATACTACTGGGCTGAGGCCATCTGGCCCAGGTGCATTGTTGAGGTTGAGGTTCTTGAGGAGTTTCTACACTCCCTTTACAGTTATTTCGGGGTTGTTGCAGGGTGGGTAGATTGGACTATCTGGGGCGGGCGGACAACTCTGGTCGAATTCTTCCTCGGAGATCTGGTCTTTTGGGCTGAAGACTGAACCAAATTGTTTGCCGAGTAGTTCGGCTCTCTCTTCTGCATCAGTGATGAGTCTTCCTCCAATCTTCAGTGCAGATACACCCATCCCCTCAGTCTTCATTGACGTTATGTAGGCCCAACATTTTTTATTGAGTTGTGGTTTCTCTGTCTGGTCTTCAGTGAAGACTCCCTCCATATGTTTCCAGTACTGTCTGTAAAGTCTCTTTTGGATGAGTTGTTTGAGAGCTTGAATTCCTGTCTTATTTCTTCACTACGTGTTTTTTCCATCTTTTGTGTAGTATATCATTTCTCTTGATGAGTTTCTGGGTCTCATAATCGACCCACGGATGGCTGGCCTTGCGTTTAGACATCTTGTGAGGAATGTGTTGGTTAATTGCTTCTGTCAGTCGGTCAGTCGGTCTCTGGCGGTTGTCCAGATTGTCCTCTGTGTCACTGTCATCGTCATATGATGAGGTGATCTTTATCGAAAGTTGGAGAACTGAGGCCTTCATAGAGTTCCAGTCAGCTTTTCTGTATACAGGGATGGGCCGACTTGGAAGTTTCTTCTTCTGTGTGTGAAGCCGGTAATACTTCTGTTCTGGTGACGAGGTTGGGGCAGTTGGTTAGGAAAAGGTCAAGAGTTTTCATTTCACGAGTTGAGGTTTGAACCATCTGTTCCATGTTCAGATCTTGTATGGTGTTCATGAAGGCATTGCGTAGGCGGGGGTAGCTGGTTTCTCTTTTGGGGGTCTTAGTGGCCCAGTCCCAGCCAGGTAAGCTAAAGTCACCTCCTATTACTATGACCGCATTTTTGGATGTAGGTGCAAGGTGCGCAGACTTTGCAAAGTATGTCAGACTGGGTTCGTCGCTAGTATGGGGTCTGTAGTAGGCACATACCAGGAGGCTGCGTCTGCCTTTTATATTGATTTTGGTCCATGTTGGTTAGTAAAGGTTCCTCAGAACAAACTAGTTCCTCGGTGACAGCAGTAACAACTCCACCTCCATCTCTATTTCTGTCTTTCCGGAAGACCTGGTAGTTCAGTGGAAAGATCTCTGAAGAATCGATTGAGGGTTCTAGCCATATTTCTGTCCCTATTATGATATTAGGTTTAGTGTTCTGTATGAGGTCATCCAATTCTGCAGTTTTCCCAACCGCTGATCTGAAGTTCACGGTCATGAGGCGCAGGGGACGGTGAGTGTTATTGTCGAGTAACTCGTGCTGGGGTTAACGAGTGCAGAGGCTTAACAGAGTTATCTGGAGAAACAGAATCACGTTCTCAGAATGAGTAGTTGACTGCCTTGAGGCAAGACCATGTAGATCAAAGGCTACTGAACTGTGGTTATCATTGGCGCGTACGACGCAATGCCAGGTGAGATCACTCCATCGTAGCAAGTTATATGACCCACTGCCCACTCTGGCAATATGCATGGAACCACTGCCCACAAAACTCGCATGCTATGCCTCTTTCATTCCAGTTTACAAGTCGGTCACAGGTACCACAGGGATACTGTGTGTCTTCAGATGGGTTAGCATTGGAGCTGTTTATCTGTAACATGTTCAAAATTAGACTAATGAATAATGCTGCTGTGAGTGACAATTGGAGTGGATGGCAAACTGCTAGCATATTTCACGTGTAGGATGTTTATTTCCAATTTACAGCAGCACCAGAATGATAACTAACATCACCTACCAGCTTGCAGGCCCATTGCATTTCAGGAAAAATGGATTGATGTGCAAAAGAAAGGACATATGACCCAAAACAGTAGAGCTTCAGAAACTGCTTCTTCCTGCCAAAATGTTCCCGCCAGTGATGTACATACATCCCTAAGTACATATATATACTTTGCATAAACAATGTTTTATTCGATAATTTCTTACAGTCATTCTTACGGAGTCTCCGTAATGTTCACATAGCCAATAATCAATCTCCACCTCGGGGATAAAAATATTCCTTTATTTGATGTTCATCGCACAAAGGCAGACTTCGCCGACTATTATTAAACAAATATCTGCTTGTGACGCAGTTAGCAAGCCGGCCAGATGTAACTTTCGTCAGGTGTTCTTGTCATGTCGTGTTGCCGTAACCGTTACCTTGTGCTTAATGATATTGTGACAAAGGTCATGCGGTTCAGCCAACTTGTTTCTTTTAGTCTGTGGTACAAGTTGTTGCACTCAGTCCCTACTGTAATCGGTGCACTTCTAGACCAAATGTCGCACAGAACTTGTATAACAATCGGTTGTCACTCTCATATAATTATATACCTGCCAACGTTTTTATTCCGGGAGATCCATCAGCACGCTTCCCGTGTCGCACTGTCTCGTCACCCTGTCTCGGATGTCGACACCGGAAGACAGGGGGGTGCTAATTGAGATTTCTCGCCGGAGCTTCAGCGGTTCAGCTCGTCTCAGACATCGGAAGACGGAGAGATGCTGTTGGAGATTTTAAAGTCTAAGTGAAAGTAAATTTTAAATGTTTTTGATACTTCGTATACGTAAACTTAATACTTTTGTCAAGTAGCATGCCAAATACGAAGCTTGTACATTGCGAACTCGCGTCACTAAGCCCGCTCAAACGTGGTCATTTGCTTGTCACAAAGTAACCAGTCCGTCAGCTATTGCTGACATCACCACACGTAGCGCCGCTGAGCGCGCCCTATCCTTTAGCTTGGTGAACGCCGGTGCGGCCTGATGACTCAGTCTCAGACTGTACATGAAATTGTAATCACAGAATTTAATGTCTGTTGATAGCACCGTAAATATAACAATCTCATCTAAAAGTTTGTCGTTGGTTGTACACATGAATT
>CM034531.1:84551773-84598812 GCA_020002185.1 Paraescarpia echinospica
TAAATCGTTTGTTCGGGACATGCCGTCTTCATGAACAGCACTTTGTGTATGTCTACACAAGTCGCTCGCACGTATCAGTCGGCGTATCTCTAGCTCCACAAGATCGCTCAAATCAGAAAGTATTTAACAACCCATGCATACAAGACGATCGTACACGCACTTGTTACTTCCAGACTGGATTATGGAAATGCTGTGATTTTTGGAGTGAACGTGATTTAATTGAGAAGCTACAAAATATTTGGCGGCTCGCCTAATAACGAGACCACGCCTTTACGACCATCATTGGCATCAACATCACGCCCACCCTCGTTGCGCTTAAAATATTTTCATTCTAACGTCACTACATGGTTTATTTTATACTGCATTTCAAGTATTTCTTTAATATAATTACTTGATTTTAAAGCATAAAATAGCTTAATTTTATATAGTTAAGTCTAGACAATATTCAGCCGTACTTTAAGTTATATCTTCTTTTTCTTCCCCTTGCTCCCTTGCGGGGTGGGGTCCACGTCACTTGGTAACTTCTTCTACTTTTCTTATCAGTTCTTTCCACCTCTCTCTCTCTCTCATCCGCAATGGTCGTCCATTCATGGCGGTTCACGCCAGCCCTCCCCAGGTCTCTTTTTATGCTGTCGTTCCATCTCAGCCTTGGTCTTCCTCTCCTTCGCCTGCCACCCTCTTCTACTTTCCATGCTCTTTTCGCCAGTCTGTCGTCACCCATTCAATGAACATGTCCCGCCCATCTCATTCTGTTACCGGTTACTTTCCTCTTTAGGTGTTTTTTCATTCCAATCTCCTCTCTCAATTCCTTCATCTTCCTTCTATCCTCTCGCGTTACTCCATATTCTTCTGACCCAGTTGTTTTCTGCTACCTGTAGTTTTTCCTCCTGTTTCTCTGTCAGTGGCAGTGTTCCCAACCCATATATACAGGCTGGTACAACGTAGGCTTCCAACACTTTTCCTTTCAGTTGTTTTTTTCAGTTTTTTGTCCCACATAATCCCTTCTACCCTCTTCCATGCTGCTGCTCCTGTTTGCACCCTCCTCTGTATTTCTTTAATACTCCTTCCATCCTCACACATTGTACCGCCCAGGTATACAAAGCTGTTCACTTGTTTAATGGTCTTTCTGTCAACAACTACCTGCAGATCTACCTCCTGTTCACCTATCCACATTACTTCAGTCTTCTCCAGATTCATTCGGAGGCCGTGTTTTCTGAAGGTGTCATTCCATTCTTGCAATGCTTTCTGTAGTTCCTCTTTGTTATCAGCCACCACAGCTAGGTCGTCTGCATACAGTATCTTCTTAAGTTCTTCCTGCTTCGATATCTTTCCACTAATAAGGTTCATCACCATAATGAAAAGCAGGGGACTCAATGCACTTCCCTGTCTGAGTCCTACTTCCACTCCAAATTGTTCCGATGTTTCTCCTTCGACTCTCTCTACCGCTGTTGTCTCCTTGTACATTTCCTCCACCATTCTGGCTTCTGCTTCTCCAACCTCCATCCATCTCATGACTGCAAATGCGAGTTCTCTCGGCATGGTGTCAAATGCCTTTTCCAGATCTACAAAACCGAATGCTACATCCTTTTTAAATTATCTCTTCTTCTCGATAATTTGTCTCCATCATCTGTTCCTCTCCCTTTCCTAAATCCCAGCTGATTCTCTCCGATTTTGCTCTCCACTGTAAACCTCACCCTAGCATCCAGTATCATTTCCAACAATTTCAGGGCTTGGCTCAGTAATGTGATGCCTCTGTATCTCCCTGAGTCATGGATGTCCACTTTCTCCTTCCATATCGGCACAATCACTCCTCTTCGCCACTCTGCTGGTATCTCTCCTGCTGTGAAGCACACATTAAATAGCCTCGTCGGCCACTTGATTCCAACTAATCTGTTTGCTTTCACCATTTCCACTGAGAGCTAATCCACTCCTACAGCCTTTCCTGTTTTCATCTTCTTTACTGCTTTCTCCACCTCTTTTTCTGTTATTGTCCTCACCTCCAGCTCTCTCCTTTGCAGTATGAGGTATCTCTATCTCATATTCTTCCTCCGGATTTAGTAGTTTCTTGAAGTACTCCTCCCAAACATCCAGCACTTGTTTTGCTTTAGTGACCAGTGTCCCGTCACTTCTTTTCATTGCTGATGTTCGTGTAGTATCTTTGCTGTCTCTGTCTCTATCCCTGGCAAGTTTGAAGATAAGTTTTTTCCCTCCATCTACTTCAATTCTATCACATAATTCCTGCTGTTTTTCATATCTTGCTTTAGTAACTGCCTTATTTGCTGCTTTCGTCTTCTCTCGGTACTTCTGCTTCAACCTTGTCTTTTCTTAATCACTCGCTTCTTCCACATACTTCAGTGCCTCCTTTTTTTCTCGTATTGCTTGTTCAACTTCCTGGTTCCACCACCATTGTTCTTTCTTCTTTCGACTTTGTGTCGGCTTTCCTGATGTTCGGCCACATATCTCCTCAGCTGTTCTAACAAAGCCTTCCTTAAGTGTTTTCCACTCTGATTCCACATCCTCCCTTTGTTCTTGGAGTAGCCTGAACTTGCTTTCTACTTCAGTTTATTATTGGGCCATCACCTCTTCTTCACATTTCCACCATTTGATTACCTGTCTTTGTTTCCCCCTTCTCTGTTTGCCGCTTCCTATCCACATTTCATAAACCACTGGTTTATGTTGGCTCGTTATGTGCTCTCCTGCCAGAACTTTGCAGTCCCTAACCTTGTTCAACTGGCTGCTTCTAACAATCAGCAGATCTATCTCTGTTCTGTTGTTTCCACTTCTGTATGTGATCTTGTGTGATTCCTTCTTCTGAAAGAAGGAGTTTACCACCACTAGCTGATTTCTCCCTAGCATCTCGACCAGATCTTGTCCCTCTCTGTTTCTCGTTCCATATCCGTACTTTCCTAAGGTCTCCTCACTGTTCTGTCTCTTTCCTACATGTGCATTTATATCACCTGCCACAACCAATATTGTCTATGGCTCCATATGCCCAATAATTTCTTCCGGGTTGTTTCGGAATGCATCATTGTCTTCTTGAGTTATCCCAGTCTGTGGTGCGTAGCCCGATAGTATGCACATCATCTCTCCTCCAACTAACATCCACACTGCAATTATCCTGCCTTCCTATCGTTCAACCCTGATGACTTCCTTGCTGTATTCCTCCTTCATAATCACTCCCACTCCATTCGTCCTTCCATCTCCCCCTGCATGCAGCATCTTAAACCCTTCTCCCAGATCCACTGCCTGGTCCCCTTTCCACTTGGTTTCTTGTACCTCCATCACTGACAGTTGCCGCCTCTTCATTAGCTCCACCACTTCTACTCGTTTCCCCGTCATTGTTCCCACATTGAGGGTGACAAACCGGACTTTACATGAGATTCGATGGTAGGGTGCCCAATTACCGCAGTGTACCACAAGGAGATCATGCTAGAGTCTTGTCTATGGAGAAGCTATGTACCAGCAGGGGAGGCTTGCGCATTCATGTCCCTTTTCGCCCCTGTGATGGGGCTATCTGGCGGTCGCAACTGAAAGCGAGAGCAAGAAGCGCATGTACTACAAGCTACTCACTACACTGCGACATTAGACACATCACACAGACCTGTGCTCGCACCACACCACTTTATGTTATATAAGGTGCTTATTTACAAATGTATATTTAACTATAGCTTTAGGTTCTTATTATACTATGCTTTTGTATGATGGCCGAGAAGGGCCATCGCGTTTTTGTGTGGCAATCTGCAGCGCCATGGGGCGATGACGCGATGCGCGATGCGATGGGCGATGCGATGAGCGATGCGCGATGCGATGGGCGATGCGATGGACGATGCGCGATGCGATGCGCGATGCGATGCGCGATGCGATGCGCGATGCGATGGACGATGCGCGATGCGATGGGCGATGCGATACGCGATGCGATGGACGATGCGCGATGCGATGCGCGATGCGCGATGCGATGCGCGATGCGATACGCGATGCGCGATGCGATACGCGAGGCGATGCGCGATGCGATACGCGATGCGCGATGCGCGATGCGCGATGCGCGATGCGATACGCCATGCGCGATGCGATGCGCGATGCGATACGCGATGCGCGATGCGATGCGCGATGCGATGCGCGATGCGATACGCGATGCGATGCGCGATGCGATGCGCGATGCGATGCGCGATGCGATACGCGATGCGATGCGCGATGCGATGCGCGATGCGATGGTATACATTATAAAGGTGCCGCAATGAGCATGCGTACGCCGAAAACGAGACTTAGGCAGCCATTTTTATTTATTTGTATTAAGCACATTTCTTTTTGTGTTCAGAGCATGTGATGATGGCTGATGACGCTGACTGTACGTATACGGTTACACATCTAGTTATTGTGCACAAAAGATTATGTGATTGTACTTCTAAATATTGTCTCGGACATCTACTGGGATTGAATTTAGCCAAACAAAAACGGATGCCAGGCAGGCAGCTTCTTCGCAAAAACTAGACTAGGGACTGAAATAGGTTACTTTATAAAAAGAAATATGTACCTATTCAACATTTTATTTGTTAAATAATTATTGTTTCCATCTGGATATCCCTGATCGCAAATATAAACACTATTTTGTGTGCCTGCAGACACGATGAACCAGGGATGGTTAAGGTATTTCTCAGTTTAACATTAACCAACAGTTTTGAAGCCTATTTGTTTATATTTATTAATTAATGACATAATATATGTTCAGAATGCAAACATGTTATTTATGCCTTATATAAATTAAAATATAAACTTTTCATAATTTATGCTTCTTGATTTACTCCTCGGTCCCCAATATTTCCATATCTGGAAGAAACTGACACATATTCCGTGAGACGATCTTCGATACAAATGCAGTGATGTTTAATTACTTAATCTGGGTTCCGTAGTAGCACATAAAAGCAGCGTTGCGCCTAAATACAAGTATGAATAACGCGGTGTCAATAAATAGGACCGCTCAAATCAGGCTACCAGCGCTATTGGACCACGTAATAAACAACTGAAATTAACAGGAAGTTAACTTGTAGTAGGTCTACTATGAGGTGCACGGTGCGCGCGGTGCGTCTATAATTCGATTCACTTAGGGGTCATCTCAGAACGTCGATGTCCGATATCAGACGAAATTACTTTCATCTTGCCTCAGCCCCCCCCACCCACCCAATTTTTTAAACATTAATATGATGATACCAGTATAATTAAGAGTGTCGGTCGATGTCCCCCAAACAAAAATAATTTCGCTTGACATCGGACATCGATGTTCCGAGATGATCCCTTAGCAAAAATGAAACTACACTCTAGGAACAACGATTCGCTACCTCGTTTGTGCATTTTATATGTAGTTTTGGTAAAATAATTAGAGACAATACTATTTTAGTTTACGATTTATATATTTTATTATAAACTAAAAAACACTCAAGTTTAGTAGGGTCTAACTGATTATATATATATGTGTGTGTGTGTGTGTGTGTGTGTGTGTGTGTGTGTGTGTGTGTGTGTGTGTGTGTGTGTGTGTGTGTGTGTGTGTGTGTGTGTGTGTGTGTGTGTTGTTTTATTTATGTAAGGCATAATGAACATGATATGTACACCTATGAAAATATATGATGTCATTAATGAATAAATATTCAAGAAATGTATAGTTCAAAGCCCACGGTTAATGTTCAACTGAAAAATGCCATCAAACATCCCTGTTTTCCACGTGTGGAGGTACATAAATTATCGTTTATATTTTCGATCAAGGATATTCAGATGAAACAAAAAATGAAATGGGGAGTGGTAGAAGAGGTACACACCTCATGCTATGAAATAATTCATTTTTGGTCTCCGGTTTTGGTGAGAGAACCTAGATTACATTCTTTAAGGTGATTGCTCGCATGCCCCCATTTATCTTAGTCTAAACTCAATCGCATTAGGCTTCTATCATAATATTTAGAAGTACAATCACATAATCTTTTGTGCACAATAACTAGATGTGTAACCGTATACGCACACTCAAAGTCATCAACCATGGACACATGCGTTGAACATAAAAGGCATCCAGTGTTGCCTAAGGTCACGAATTTGTTCAAGCCCAGACAACAAAGCCAAACCCAAAACACTGCCGTCGGAACATGGTGGATATTTGGTGGTTTGAGGCTCTCCAAAACCTCGATTTGCATTCCCCCTCTTGAGGCTCGCCAAAACAGCAACATTAAGGCTCTCCAAAATCACAATTTGCACACCCATTGAGGCTCGCCAAAATAACTCCATCTTCAGGCTCTTCAAAAACCTCGATTTACACCCCCCAAATATCTACATTGAGGCTCTCCACACGCATGAATTTGAACTCCTCATATATCCCTGTCTGTCAGGGGTGAAACTGGCCTCGATTCCTATGCTCGATGTCTGATTTTTTTGTAATTTCTCTCGCTGATCCTGCACAGCTCTCTCCACCAGATCATTCGCTCTCGTTTTCCACCTTTCTCCCAATCCTTCAAAATCTCTTTTTCCATAGTTTTCCCATCGCAGTCTAGTTCTTCCTCGCCTCCTTTTCCCTTCCTGTCTCTGTACATCTGCTCTCTTTGCCATCCGTTCTTTTCCCATTTTCTCTACAAGCCCTGCCCATCTTAGTTGATTCATGCTTATGCTTGTTCAGAAACAATTGTGTCGACATCAAAGACACAACCACATGCGCAACTACGATCAGACGATGTAAATAAGTAGCATCATTCTAGTCCACTGCTGCAATTTTGGGAGGTGGTGCTGTTCTAATTATAGCTCCTGACCCAGGGATTATCGTCTCCACAGACGCACCGACTTTGACACATCATGTAATCCACTTGCCAGACAAGATATACAATTAACCAAAAGTGCTACTTAACCCCCACTTTAGTGCATCGGCACTTCCAGGTGTAAATTACAATTTTGATATACTCGTTTGTGCTGAATCATATAGAAAACGACATTGCTCTCTAGTCTAAAAAATTCAGTTGTGTTACAGCCATGTAACATAGCTGTTAAGGTGTATCAGAATGGGACGAGGAAAGGCGAATGTGTTTTTGGAGGACAATCGTTCAGATGGGATCACCTTGATGATATGTCGTAAGACATGTTGTTGTTGTCTATGGAAGTTCCCATAGAAACCAAGAGTATACACCTCAACAGTAAAAATATTGAATGAGTATTGGTTTACATTATTTATTCATTGTAAATACGGAGAAATTACATTATCACATAAGTATGTACGGTATCAGCGGTATGCATGGTCATAGTAATTAGCATCACACGTTTTGCTTTCGTAACATCACACGTCAATTATATATATATATATATATATATATATATATATATATATGTATATATATATATATATATATATATATATATATATATGTATACAACAATTACAGTGAAATTACAATTACAGTGAAAACATGATGTATATCAGAAGCATCTTTCTTAGAAAACTGAACGATGAAATACTACGAGTTTCAAGGAATCATTTCAATCGACGATTATATTAACATACAATAAGTAATATATTGTACACACTTCTGAAACACCGCGCTCGTTTGTGCATATTCGTTAAATTTGTTTGCACCGCACGTTTTAAGAGAAATCATTAACACAGAGTATAGTTGGCACTGATCAAAAACGAACGAGCATAAGGCGCACAAGCGATACGGTCATCCGAGGAAAACCAGACCTGCTGTATTTCTTGCCAGAGATTTATGTTAACGTAGCATTTAAATTAATGTACATTAATGCTATGTAATTTGCACACATACGTATAAGGCATTTCAAGTTTATTGTGCATATTTGACGTACGTATTTAATAATTGCATTCATCCCAAAGATCCTAGCGGAGCGATAGGAACCTTTTTCAGAATCACAACAGTACCATTAAGCAAACCGATGTATGTACATCATTACAGTATGTAAAATAAAGTGAATATAGTCTATGTTATTAAAACATGCAAAATAGGAGTGAGAGTACATTATGAACAATTAGTATACGGTGAGAAAATTATATTTACAAATGAATTGTAAAGTAGAAAATTAGCTCACCTTATTAAGCATAGGATACTATAATAATTTTTTTGCAAACAACCTCTGTTTAGTTTTAGACAAGGCTATTGTTCTACAGACAGCATCGATTTAAGGAATGTTTTTAAACACAAACATTGATATTGATAATATAGTTGTTGTCTTCCCTAAGTTTGATTGAAACATTTGTACTGTTATACAATGTATGTTATAACATTTTACTAGCTTGTGTAAAACGCTATATCTACTGTAGACTACAAAGTCGAAGACGACAAGGAAGACATCAGACACATGAAGAGGATGTGCAGGAAACCCTGTGATTGAGGCTGTAGCGGCGTAACCACTGAGCTAGTCTTCCAGGGACTTGCACCACGTGTCACTGCTGAAACGCAATACATGTCATAAGTGGCGAACTTTAACTCGTAAACATGACACAGATAACAATACAGACATTTTCATGCGGTATTTCAAATCCGCGTTGACAAAACGATTTTTAAAATATTTTTAAAATAATCATACATTTAACATGCGCAATTGTTTGTGATCGTTTCAGCCTGTTTAATTACAAATTGGTTGTCTAAAGAAAATATGTTGGCAGTTGCACATGGTAGAATGAGAAACCAATTGTCCTTCCGGTATTTAACTGCAAATCGTTAACCAATAATTATAGGACACGCCATGTGGATCTACTGCATGTACCGATTTCTAAAACCAACGTATTATAAAAAACCATTAGACGTCGAGGTGTTAAGCTATGGAACTATATAGCAACAACAGTGGATTGTATATATGCACTTGCAACGTCTAAGGGTCAAGAGATTTTTGTGAGTAAATAATGTTAGTGACTTATATAACTAACATTCATTGTTGCATTCAAATGCGTGTATTCATGACAATAGTATTGCTGTGATTTGTGTTGCTGATTTCTTTTCTTCAGTTGCACAATCTGTTTCTTCTTCTTCTTCTTTTTATTAAATTATTATACGTGCACCATGGAATTACACGACTTCGTGCCGCATGCTATATTGTACAGCATCGTAAATCGCTGCGATTGACAGGCAGTTACACTGTAGCGTATCTACGGTTTGATAAACTGTGCCTCAGCTATTCGATTCACATAACTAAAAAGAAACAATTAAGCTGTAGACAGAAAGAAAAACATGTGACGCAAATGACGATTAAATTCAGTGTTTTCGATGATTTAATGTACATGCTTCTTGTTAAACCGAATATTGTAGCTATTTATAATAACTGAAACATAAACTTGGACACAAATGAACGGCATTTGCAATAAGCGAAAGTTGAAAAAAGTTGTCGTCTCTTCCCATGTATTCAAAACAAGTTTTATATTTTCTACCAAGGATATCCAGACGGAAATAATAAAAAAAACTGCAATTTGAGCGGAAAAAGAAGTACATAATTTTATATGTCATGTTATGAAATGTGTTTGACCCAGACTTTCGTCACAACAGTTAGAAGTACGAACACAACAAATTGTGTGCGCAAACCAAATATATATGTAACCGTATACGTACAGTCAGCATCATCAGCCATCATCACATGCTCTGAACACAAAAAGGAATACGTTTAATAAAATACAAATGGCTGCCAAAGTCTCGTTTTCGACGTACGCATGCTCATTACGGCATCTTTATAATTTATACCATCGCATCGCGCATCGCATCGCGCATCGCATCGCACATCGCATCGCGCATCGCATCGCGCATCGCATCGCGTATCGCATCGCGCATCGCGTATCGCATCGCGCATCGCGTATCGCATCGCGCATCGCATCTCGCATCGCGTATCGCATCGCGCATCGCGTATCGCATATCGCATCGCGCATCGCATCGCGCATCGCATCGCGTATCGCATCGCGCATCGCGTATTGCATCGCGTATTGCATCGCGCATCGCTCATCGAATCGCCCATAGCATCGCGCATCGCGTCATCGCTCCATGGCGCTGCAGGTTGCCACACAAAAACGCGATGGCCCTTCTCGGCCATCATACTTTTGATATGTAAAATAATTATTGTATTGTAGCGATCGTGTTTTAATAATGTTGTATTTTAAGCACCTTTGAACAGGTTTTTATATCCGGAGATATGGCGCTATATAAATAAAATACATTATTATTATTATTATAAAAGTAAGGTAATGTTCACCCAGAACAGCATCGGCTTCGCATTATCTATTATTAATTCAGTATTAAAATTAGATGCCATTTTATTCACATTTACATAGTCACTACATATATCTATACAAACGAGTTGGCGATCTAAGTCAGTTTATTAATATTACAATTTTGACTTATTAGGTGGATTTTGATTAAATGAAACACGCAAATGCAACTGTACCCAACAGGCGTGGATACGAGGTAATGGTAAGGGGGCGTGGAGGCAACTGTGTCCAACAGGCGTGGATACAAAGTAATGGTAAGGGGGCGTGGAGGCAACTGTGTCCAACAGGCGTGGATACAAGGTAATGGTAAGGGGGCGTGGAGGCAACTGTGCCCAACAGGCGTGGATACAAGGTAATGGTAAGGGGGCGTGGAGGCAACTGTGCCCAACTGGCGTGGATACAAGGTAATGGTAAGGGGGCGTGGAGACAACTGTACCCAACAGGCGTGGATACAAGGTAATGGTAAGGGGGCTTGAAGGCAACTGTACCCAACAGGCGTGGATACAAAGTAATGGTAAGGGGGCGTGGAGGCAACTGTGTCCAACAGGCGTGGATACAAGGTAATGGTAAGGGGGCGTGGAGGCAACTGTGCCCAACAGGCGTGGATACAAGGTAATGGTAAGGGGGCGTGGAGGCAACTGTGCCCAACAGGCGTGGATACAAGGTAATGGTAAGGGGGCGTGGAGACAACTGTACCCAACAGGCGTGGATACAAGGTAATGGTAAGGGGGCTTGAAGGCAACTGTACCCAACAGGCGTGTATACAAGGTAATGGTAAGGGGGCGTGGAGGCAACTGCACCCCTCTTCAGGCAACTGCTCCCCCACTGAGACCTCGAGCGGATCTTTTATTCCTTATGCAAAATTCTATTGTCTCAACGCGCACAGCGTATCCCCCGCAACGTACGGGCCTGACAGTGGTGCTGTGAATATATAGTGAGTGTGTGCGTGTGTGCGTGTGTGCGTGCTTGCGTGCTTGCTGTCCTGTCACCCGGTGGATATTTGGAGAAACTGGGCAACTCCCTCTTTTTTGGGTCTGGATCCGCCCATGAAACTTGGGAGTATAATTATAATGTATAAGTTTAGGTAGTTTGTACCATAAAAACGGTGGGTTCGGCTACACGGTTAACTTTGCTCATCACAACGCGTAGATTCCATTGTCATTGATCGATGAACGTTAGCAATGTCGGCAAGTGCAATATTCAGCATTAGACAAATGTAGGCTGAATGTTATTTTAAATATTAATGAATAACTAATTATTAATTTGCCGCGGTCACCACAGCTGGTGGTGTGTTGGGCTAATCGGAAGGCAGACACCAAACTCGGTCTCCAACACGACAGGTCTTGGTCCATGGTTGCTATGCAGACTCCGGCGAGAGAACGGGCGGACGCAGTCAGCGACAGCGGCTGACCAATGCGCGAGTAGACAGCGCTACAAATTGCTGCAACAGTATACAGACCACGCATGGCTAGACGCAACCTTACACTGATTAATTACTTAGATGATATCTGTGAACGCGGGGATCGTCTTGTACTGGAAGCGCTGTGCGCAAAGCCGCATTTTGTTGTCAGATGAGCACTGTTGATCATTGTAACTAAAAAAAAAGCTGTCAACATCAGCGCATTTATTCAGAACACCATTTAGCGTCTCGGAGAAACTGACAGGATAGGTAAATATAGAATTCGTTAGGACGTATCCCCACGATATTCTTCAGAACTATGCCAAGACACGTAACCATGATTCGGACGAACCCCCGTGTCCGAATCTCCCTTTCTAGTAACCCCTCTTCCAAAAACGAACCACCCTCCCGTTCGAAACAGCGCCACCCCATTTTCCCATTTCCCATCTCCCCGTCCACCCGTCCCCCCGTCTCCCCGTCACCTCGTCACCCCGTCACCCCGTCTCCCCGTCTCCCCGTCTCCCCGTCTCCCCGTCTCCCCGTCTCTCCGTCTCCCCGTCTCCCCGTCTCCCCGTCTCCCCGTCTCCCCGTCTCCCCGTCTCCCCTTCTCCCCGTTTCCCCTTCCCTCAGTCTCCTCGCCGCTACGTCTCTGCGTCTCTGCGTCTCTGCGTCTCTGCGTCTCTGCGTCTCTGCGTCTCTCCGTCTCTCTTCCTCTCCTTCCCTCTCTCTCTCCATCTTTCAGTCGCTCCTTCCCTCCGTCTCTCTTTCACTTCGTCTCTCCTTCTTTCATACTCTCTTTCCTTCCGTCTCTCCTTCTCTCAGTCTCTTCTTCTCGCATACTATGTAAACATTATTTACAGAAATATGAAAACATATGTACATTATCAAATTGTTATATATATATCAGCAAAATGCACAAAACTAATAAAATGCAAACACATGGATAGATACATAGTTCTTTTATACATACACGTATTTAGGAATCTACTTACAATTATTTACATACGTTATACAAACAAACAATACTTTTATATGCATTCTGGATACAGTTACACTTACAAAAAGATAGACACAGTATTATAAAAGATACAATATATATATATATAGAGAGAGAGAGAAATTTTTTTTTAAAACAATACAGTAAAACAAAAGGCAAACATTAGCAAAAAGGGTCAATGACTACTGTTAAGACAAATATGTCGCTGTCATAGGAGCGACTCGTTAGATAAAGACAACAATTGGCCTCTCTTCCTATATAATGATTTATATATATATATATATATATATATATATATATTGTAGTCATTGACCCTTTTTGCTAATGTTTGCCTTTTGTTTTACTGTATTGTTTTTAATTCTCTCAGTTTTTCGGATACCTGAATCTGAGGTAAGTTATCCCAGAATATCTAGGGAGACATTGTTGGTGCTAGTTCGACCCAGGATTAATGTAGTGCATGTTGTACTGTGTCGTAAGCTTGGCCCGACCGACAGACGTCATTCGGTAGAGACTGTCAGTGTGTTTGCGCCGCTAAAACCACTAAAGTATTTAATATTCAGTTACTCGGTAAGCCATAAAATATGAAGATTTCTTTTGATGAACTGAACGAATACATGCGTAGGCAGCGGATGCGTTAAATATATAATAATTGTTTGTATATAATAATAATATCCGCATAAAATATTATTTATATTATTGTACATTCCGTGAAGAGTAGACAATTAGTTGGTTCAAATCTCAATGCCGAGTTGCAAGCGTAACTCAGCACGAAAACATCGATGGATCAATTGTAATATGAGGATACTTTTACAAAAGACTAGTAATTGAAGATATAAGATTTGGCCAAAAATATCATTGCTACAATGTGCAGGAAGTCTTAGTGTCTGTAGAAAACAAAAACACCATTCTGCTGTATGCATTCAACTTCGAGAGTGTCAAATAATAACGTGTCTCTCTTGATATGTATTTTGTTCGTGTTTGCATTGGTGGACTATTCACGGTGTTGGAATGTAAGATCGATCCGTCACCTCGGCCAGTGTCCAAGAACGAGTTTGCAGAACCTGCAAGTCCTTTGGCTAATTATCTCAGTCATTGTTGTTGCCACAGGTTGACATGGAGGCGAGTACATTCCCTTTATACTCGCCGATGTCGCTTGAACGTTGGCCAGTAGACGGGTTTATAAATATAAATGAGCATAAATCACAATTCGCTGCACACGTCTTCTCTGATCGTCACACACCAATGAGCGTGGCAGCGGTCAGCGAGGAACAGTTTGTTTCCCCGCACTGCCGCCATGACAACCAAGCAACGGTTGTCAACACAGGCGGTCTGCTATAAAGAGTGACGCTGCCCCGAGGTAAGCACCAGTGTAGCGTCCGAGTAACAAGAACTGTAAGACGACGTGGTGAGGCTTTTCTCAACAGCAAGATGAAGGGTTCGCAGTTGGTAAGTGAGGCTCCTGTCACGATTTCACATCCTACTTCAGTTTAACACTTTAGATGCGCTGCAAGAAGTCACGTCGCCGAAACTTATACAAGGTGCTGCGTTGTTGCATCTGTAACGTCGATGGTTGTCATCTAGGAGATGGCTACTCACTGACTTATTATGAAACTTGATAGAGCTACGTTCTTAATACAGCGAGGTGTCCAGTCCTTTGGACAGCACATGACGCTTTTTACCTCGTGGAAGATAAAACTGTTCATTCGGATACAATATCGACTTCCCTGGGACGCTATAATGATATTGTATGAACAACAGATAGTGCCTACTCGACGATAGTCTAACGCTACCATCAAGCTGCGCCTACACACACACATACGCAAATACACAGACACACACACGCGCAGGCGCACACGCACACACACATTCCACACACACACACACACACACACACACACACACACACACACACACACACACACACACACACACACACACACACACACACACACACACACACACACACACGCACGCACGCACGCACGCACGCACGCGCGCGCGCGCGCATTGTACCTGTGTTAAACAGGTAAGCGCCACTCAAAGTTGACATTTTATGTATTGATCTTACTATCCATGTGCTGCATGCAAAAATGCTACAGTTTGTATAACTGCGGCCAGGCACAAGAGAGTCAATAGTTTTATACCCGTTCGTTGTGTTCACTCATAATCATACAGCCCGCCTGAACAGTCACACTATAACATATAAGACTGTTACTCAGATTGTCCAATGTTTACGTTCAAGGCTTCAAGCAGATATTGTGTAATATTACGTGAATGGTATATTAGATCAATGTCTGGGTGAGAATGATCCAAAAGAAGCAATCAAAGTTATATATATATATATATACACACACACATATATATATATATATATATAGAATTTGTCAATTGTTAAAACAGCTATATGACAAAACCTGCGTTAAATCGGTATGGGTTGTAAGATCAAATCATTACATATTATAATGTCAAGAAATTGCTTTAAACAATGGAATAAAGAAATGAACCAAATTAAGTGTGTGCTAATTATATAATATTTAAACATTATGTTAGTTTAAATTATTGTTTTCGTTTATATTTCAGTTATACCTCTGAACAAATAGGTATCGAAATAACCAAAGACAATTACAAACGAACTAAATTGCTGTTGGTGACGCATTGTTTGTGTTCTTTGCAGAGCGTATGTTTGGTCCTCTTTCTGGTGGCGGTGAGTCTACATTGCAGCTACGGTAAGTTCTTGTCGTGGGTTGGCGGCTGAACTAAGCCCTAGTTACTAGCATCACTGGCGTTGATGTCATCATTGCAAATAAACGCTATAGCGTGATAGAACCACGTAGACAAAGATATCAACACAGGAATAAAAAACAAATTATATATGTGCACGATTGATTCAGATAACAAAGTCAGCATCAGATTGAGACAGATGTGTGGTATTTGCTGATCTCCCGTGCATCTGGTGAAGTACTTACCACAGGAGGAACGGATATCGTAAATCGATACACCGGAAAATGAATCACTCTTCTATAGCGAAGAGAGGCTTATAATTGTCTCCGTTCTGCGTGGCCGGGTTCTGTTGTGAACACCGTGTTACAATAACATGTCTCGGGTTACGAAATTGCTTCCACTGCGTGTTCGTAGCCGGGTCCCTGACGTTTGTAGTATCATTAGACCTCGGTCTTACTCACTAGGTTGCATCCTAGAGTTCAGTCAACCGTGACGTACCTAGTACGGAATTCTGAAAAGGGTTTAAAAACTGAATTTTAAATGATATGTTCGCCTATAATCCAGCGATGTTACTTACTATATAATTGTATAATAATAAATCTATATGGATCAACGTTACAAGAACATACGTAGTGCGTCAAGTATTATATTGCATAAGACGCTTCCGTCTTTGCACCCTGAGTGTGCATTAGGCATTAATTGTGATTGTCATTACTCCGACATTATTGATTTGGTGTGATTCTCCTGACACTAATGCTGCGTTCTATTGGGCTCGTTTATGCCGTAAACATGACTTGGCGAATTCACAAGTTCACGAGCAGCATATAACTAACGGCCCGCTACAATATGGCTGACGTGGCTGAGCGCGTTGTTTCAGGCGAGAACGGACTGGGCGAGAACTGTACGTCGAGCTCCGACTGCGACTACAGCCACGGCCGCTGTGTCAAGTTCGACCAGTGTGACATGGGCTCGTGCCGCTGTAACTACGGCTACGATGTGTCCGGCAGCATCGAAGGAGGTTATAGGTGCCAGAAATGTGAGTTTCTATACAAACTAGTTTTGACGTGTGTGCATGTGCGTGCGTGCGTGTGTGCGTGTGTGCGTGTGTGCGTGTGTGTACGTGCATGCGTGTTCCTCCGCAATTTATTTAGCCCATCGTAAATGTGTGTGTGTGTGTGTGTGTGTGTGTGCGCGCGCGTGTGTGTGTGTGTGTGTGTGTGTGTGTGTGTGTGTGTGTGTGTGTGTGTGTGTGTGTGTGTGTGTGTGTGTGTGTGTGTGTGTGTGTGTGTGTGTGTGTGTGTGTGTGTGTGTGTGTGTGTGTGTGTGTGTGTGTGTGTGTGTGTGTGTGCGTGCGTGTATGTGTGTGTGTGCGGCGCGTGCGAGTGCGTGCGCATACGTGCGTGTATTTGTCACCCTTTCTACCGTTGAAAGTGCCCTTTTGGGACATCGCCCCCTAGTGAAAATTCAATAAAAACGCCCTGGTTGATTCTGTTGGCAGTAATAAGGATTGGAGATCGCTGTGACGTCATCAGCGACAAGTGTTACGCCGGGGTATGTTTGGGCGTGTGTTCGTGCGGCCATAAACACGCGTCGGCAGACAGAAAGCGATGTGTCGGCAACCTCTACGACCAACCCTGTAACACCAAGTCCTTCCACAACAACAACTGGAAAGAAGACACTTGCGAAGCGAGTAAGTAGTCACAGATGCGTGCGGAAAATGGACATATTTTTTTGAAATGGATTAGAACAGTTATTATAAAGAACAAGAGAATGTGCCGTTGGCGAACTCTGTATTGCATAGGCGACCACACGTCTTGGCGACCACCTGTCTTGGGCGACCACCTGTCTTGGACGACCACCTGTCTGGGCGACAACCCGTCTTGGGCGATCACCTGTCTTGGGAGATCACCTGTCTTGATAGACCACCTGTCTGAAGAGACCATCTGTCTCGAGAGACCACCTGTCTTGGGAGACCGCTGTTGCTGTGGCGAAGGGGGTGGTCACCCAAGACAGATTGTACTGTGTTGTGCGATTTATCCTACCACGATTCAATTGACTTTGGCACGGCTATAAATAATACGTTATTTACGAGTTACTGTCAAACATCGGTTTGACACAGGTGTGTGCACGCGTTATGTTATGTAATATCTTTATTGTTCGCAGGTGAACATTTACGGTGCGATGGGGACACGAGTAAATGCGTCTGCGACTACGGCATGAAATCTACTGGCAACAGATGCGAGTATTGTAAGTACAGCTTTCGAAAATAGAGGGTCTAGGCTTACTTATTTGACGCACTCGTCAAAAGCAGTCGGTAACCAATCAATTATGGGTCGTCATCAACATTTACCGTGTCTGCAGCCGTCACTGGTGATCGTGACGACCCACTTAGCATGGTGACGGGTGTCTTGTAATAGTTCTCTTGTGCTAGTCCGAGTGCTAAAACATTGAGGATTATAATTCCCTGCCGACCTCTGCGACTTTCTGTTCAATACTTCCCGTTGTTACACGATGTTCTGACGTTAACATACAAGGCGACACAAGCCGAGTTGTATTTTTGTAATGAAAGGTTTCTGCAGCTAGCTCCCTAAGATGACGGAACGTGGTGTGAAACAATATGAAACAGCTGGCAATTATATACAATTAGTAACAAAAGAACGATTGCCAATTCGCTCGTTCTCCATACATTATCACATAATAGTAAATAATAATACCAACTGTAATGATAACAAAATAAAAACACTAATAGTATCATTGTAATGCATTTCTAACAACTGGCGTTATCTTTACTACAAAAGAACGTTCCATAATTAAGTAGAATCGTTCTCCAGGCGCCTACAATGGGAAGTGATTATTGAGCTGCTAGGCACCACTGTTCTATAACAACGAAATCAATCAGAATAAAATATTCCAAATAGCCTGCTAGAATCCAAACGGTTATCACTTTGGAATGGGTGATATTGGTGTGATATTAATAATGAACTTGGTGGACAGACAAGATCGGAGAGACGTGTGACCACTCGGCGACTAAGGTGTCTGACCGCAAGAGGTGTGAGGACCACTTATCGTGCAACGGAGATAAGAAGTGCGCCTGCAGCAGTTCCACAAAGGAACACACGTTCATGGTGCTGGCGGACGGTGTCGAGATGGAGAAGAAGAGATGTGTCGACAAAGAAGGTAAGAGTCATCTTAAAGGTCATTAAAGGCGCCGAGCTTAGTACGACATGTTCGTTCATCTAATTTCAAATGTATGTCGTGTTGCAAAAAAGCAAACCTAGGGCCTACAATGTAAAATTCTACATCCAGAATATGTTCGAATGATCCTCAAAATTGTCATTTTCACGTGAATGCACTGCACGGTTGCATGTATTTGTGTGTTGATGGTGTCGACTGTTCATGCTCCGAATTGAAGGCTAAATGTCGGCCTGACAATTGACTTTGGCAAGTTGCGGGATGTAAAGACCAAATTTAATTATGTCTACCTTTTAGACAAATGTAGGCTCTACGCACTTGTATTAAACCGACTGTGAATATTATTTTAAAAAGTAAAAATATAGATATATATATATATATTTCAACGGGTTGCAGTGACCATTGCTGTGATGTATGAAGTAGTTACGTTCATTTGCAGCGAAACTGAACGTTGCGGAGATGGCCAAGTGTACGGCCGACTACTCCCAACGCTACACAACCGACGCAGCCGACATCTGTGGCAACTACCACTGGTGTGTCACGTGTGTCGAGTGGGCCAATGAATACAGAAATAACACCAAGTGTCTCTCTGGAGGTGAGTGACATCACATGGCATTGGTTGTTTGCCTCTAACTTATAATATATAACGCTCGCCATTTTAGATTCCCTCATTCGTTCCACTTCCTGTGGTGATCAGTTATTCGCAACATCAGCCAACTTGAAAACGGCACAAATGCTAATATTAGAAACATTGAAGTTAGTCGAATAAACCTTTCTCTCCAAGAATCTTAGAATCTCGTAAATAATCCAGCGGTGTGTGTCAGCCCCAGGCCAGGATCAGCATAGACATATATTGTTTGAGGAATCTTCGATTAAAAAAATGGAAGCGAGGTATATTTGTTTTGAATTTTCCTGGATGTACGAGAGATCGGTTTTCAAAAGGCATCTGATGGGTTGGTGTCAACCTACAGTTAAACTCCACGTACATAGTCTCCCACGTGGGAGGGGGTGCTGTTAGAAATATTTCGCCGCTGCGCCGCTGTAACTTCAGCTTTCTGCTGTATCGGCTGTGAACTCATGACATCCGAACACTGGGGACAACGCTCTATTAAATTTTATGTTTTATGTCGCGCCGCCTATTACTGGGGGGGGGCAGAAGAACCATATGTCTGCCCTCCATTTGCACACACCTTTCACGGACGACAAAAATACACATTAATCGTATCATAAAATTTAGATTTCCACCCACTATTGACGCCCGCCACAAAAACAAACATTCAAGCTTACATTTAATGGGGGGCAGACATTCCAAGGGGGCAGCTGACCCCATGCCCGCCCTGTTCCCGCGCCTATGTATAGGTTATTTTACATTTAATGTATTACGAACAATTTTACGCATTTTTAAATCCTATTGTCGTTTCAGGCGCGGACACTGTCCGAACGAACGCAGTGGCGTCGCTGGGGTTCGTGCTTGTGATGTTCGTCGCCATGCTGCACTAAGCAGACGACATTTCTTCTACCGACAACGACCGAAGAAGCCGAACAGCACGGAGTGGACTCGAAGGAAGCCGAGGTGCCCCGGAACCAACTGGGCATGGGCAATGGCGAGAGAGATCATATATGTTATGCATTTGAACTATGAAGCCTTTACAAAGATATCACTTACATTTATTATTAATTCATATTAAGTGTTTGCATAATGACAGGGTTGTCAGATACACAGCACAAACATCGCAAAGCGCCAGGATATATATATATATATATATATATATACATATATATATATATATATAACTTCTCACTAATGCGTAGTGTACACTAATTAGCGTCATGTGATGACACGAGCGAAATCAGTGTTTGAACTTGATGTAAACAGTATTTGACTATTATATGTTTGATAATGTTTCTAACTGACACTGCAATCGATTGCAATACATATGTATAACAAAATTAATCTAATCTCAAAGCACCATGTCATCTGCGTAGCGGTTGTTGGGAGTATGAAGCTTCTTCGATGTTCAAAATAGTGTGTCGTTATTTGATGCATTTAATTAATTTCTAGTTGTTTGTAGTATAAAACACCGTTGGTTCAGCACATTTCACTTCCATGATGGATTCTGTTTACTTTTGTACTTGTTTTATATAACGCCTCTATCAGCGAAACTATACACGTTGGTAGTAATATAATGTATAATTATTTTACACAGATTGTATTATTTAAAACATTAGGGCCTACAAATATTTTGCAAGAGTAGGGAAACCCATTTCTTTTAAATGTGCCATGCTATGGCGAAATATGTTCTGACTACACACGTATAACCAAATCTAATAACCACTTAAATACGTTCGTATAGTCTTGTTTAGTATTAAGTTAGCAACAGCAACAGTAGGGCAGCATGGATCAAAGCCCTTTTAAGTACAACTGGGTGACATTTGTTGCATATCAGTTTATAAATGTGATTTTAGACAGAACATAAGTATTGATGTGTTCCGTTTCTTTATTATTCTATCGCAGCGCAAAAATACGGAAACGCTACTTATTAGGTCTAAGGGGCTTTGTAAAATTAATATAACAAATTCCAATAATTTTTTCACAGTGGACATTTTGTAATAATTTCAAACTGCATTGGCAATCCATGTACAGTGCCACCAACATGCATGTGGCCAGGGCTCACACAAACAGTAGCCCGTCCCCTCTGTAATAAGCCAAGACAAGCATGGTCGTTAATTATAATACACTGTATATCTAATGGATGTTAGAGAAACGCACATTATTAATTATCAGTAGTCCAGTAGATAGCTATGTGTTTTGGAGTACCTGGCTGGAAGGACGAAGCCCCACATTGGCTGGTTTAAATTATGTAGTCAAGCTAATTTAGATACATAGAGAATTGTAGACAGAAAATCAAGGAGTTGTTAGGCAGGAGTGAGCCTGACCGATGCCTAATAAGTACATGATTACCAGATAAAGATGCTTTGAAAACATGTCGTTCTTTTCAAAAGATGTGTAGTTTGTAAAGACAACCAACACAATATTTCTTTTCAAAAGATGTGTAGTTTGTAAAGACAACCAACACAATATTTCTTTTCAAAAGATGTGTAGTTTGTAAAGACAACCAACACAATATTTCTTTTCAAAAGATGCGTAGTTTGTAAAGACAACCAACACAATATTTCTTTTCAAAAGATGTGTAGTTTGTAAAGACAACCAACACAATATTTCTTTTCAAAAGATGTGTAGTTTGTAAAGACAACCAACACAATATTTCTTTTCAAAAGATGCGTAGTTTGTAAAGACAACCAACACAATATTTCTTTTCAAAAGATGCGTAGTTTGTAAAGACAACCAACACAATATTTCTTTTCAAAAGATGCGTAGTTTGTAAAGACAACCAACACAATATTTCTTTTCAAAAGATGCGTAGTTTGTAAAGACAACCAACACAATATTTATTTTCAAAAGATGCGTAGTTTGTAAAGACAACCAACACAATATTTCTTTTCAAAAGATGCGCAGTTTGTAAAGACAACCAACACAATATTTCTTTTCAAAAGATGTGCAGTTTGTAAAGACAACCAACACAATATTTCTTTTCAAAAGATGTGCAGTTTGTAAAGACAACCAACACAATATTTCTTTTCAAAAGATGGGTAGTTTGTAAAAACAACCAACACAATATTTCTTTTCAAAAGATGTGTAGTTTGTAAAGACAACCAACACAATATTTCTTTTCAAAAGATGTGTAGTTTGTAAAGACAACCAACACAATATTTCCTCACCCAAGTTCGTTGTATGAACGTTTTATGAACTGTTATTCGATTGTGCATAGTTGCAAATTACTGACGTGTAATATGTGCTAGTCGTTCTTTTCAATAGCAAGAATTGGGATCCTTGTTATAATATACATAGTAATTATTATTAAGAGCTTCGTCAATCGGAGACGTGGATATACGTTAGTGTATCACTGCAATTGATAGGCCTTTCCATTTTTTGGGTGGGGAGGTGAGTGGGTGGGATCAATCCTATCCAAATTTGTTTTGGAATATTTGATTGTTTTTAGTTACAAAGCTCCTAAGTTAACATGTTTACCGAAGACGACTCTGGTTATGCGTGTTCAATTACGCTGACGATGCGCACAGGTCATTTATAGTTGCATGTCTTGTATGTTTGAAGTGTCTCTGATGCGACATCAATAAATGAGTGATATGTGACCACACAACAACAGGCTTTGTCTGTTGTTCACATCATGTGATTTGGTTACTTGCTAAAATGGTGAAGAATATCCACTTCCCCATCTGAGTGTTAGCTTTTGTTGGCAACCTTGTTCAGTTTGGCTAAATTATTTGAAACCGTTAACACCGTAGTGAGAAAAAACACATTGTCAGTACGACAACCCTCTGAAGTCATATAAATAGCACAATCAACGCGTGTTTAATTGATCTGTGATATATAGTGATCGATTGTAGGAGCAGCTTCATGCAATCTTGTTATTGTGATGTAACTCGTTTTCACAAATATAGACACTTACATTTGACATGAAAGTCTTTGTAATAAACAGCATTGACGTACCGTTGTGTCTACAGCTTTATAACAAAATAGATTTGACGGAGAATACATATGTGTTGTTGCTAAGGTAAATAGATATCAACTTGGCCGCAGACACACATCAACGAATCCTTCATCTCCCCCCTCCCCTCCCCCCGTAGACTTGTTAACAGTTCATAATACATGCATGTGTACTTTGGTTACGAAAAAAATAATAGGCCTAAGTCCATCACACAGCTCATAAATAATATATCAACATAGTCAGCGACAAACGACTCACTGTGTTGCTGTTGGGTATGTGAAATTACTGTTGCTATAGTTACCTTTGATGCTATTACAAGTTCGGACCTATATGCATTTAATTGCATTATAATCATTGTATTTAAATAGTACTTTTTTGCATTTGTTTGCACCGATCGTGTTTATTTGTAGGGCCTATATATAAGTAAATTATCATAGGGCATACTGTTTTTGCTTATACATGTAGGCATGTGAACTGTGTGTGATTTATTTATCATTGTTCATCTTCTGATTGCTAAAATACGATTAAACGACGGTGATGAGAACATTTTTACCATCCTGGACATGAAATGATGACAATGGGTCAGATATGTCTTTGAACAATCTGTTCGCGATGTGTGTGTGTGTGTGTGTGTGTGTGTGTGTGTGTGTGTGTGTGTGTGTGTGTGTGTGTGTGTGTGTGTGTGTGTGTGTGTGTGTGTGTGTGTGTGTGTCGCATGCGTGTACTTTTTTTGTAAATACGGACGGATGGACATAATATAGATATTAATATGTGGCCAATATGAAAACACGTGATTCACACCGATAGCCAGAGTAGAGCAACACTGCAGCTATGATTGCATACGAGGGAATATTCCCGCTATCTCTCTCTCTCTCTCTCTCTCTCTCTCCCTCTCTCTCTCTCCCCCCCTCTCTCTCTACGATTACACTATACAATTTGATTAATTTATATATATTAAATGGCAGATACGTTGCATTCCCCTGCTGTGAGATATCCGCCCTTTGGTGGCTTCTGGCTAATTTTATAAGGACGAAAGCAGACCGGGTCTACAGAGGAAGGTGGGTCCTGACATCGCGTCCTCGACCGGTACCATAACACTTCGTGTGCGGCACACGTTAATTATTTAGATTGTACCATTATCAACTAGGCCGTCTCAAGTTTCGATTAACATTAATCTATAAGACACTCGATCTACAGCATTGTACGCGTGAATCTAAATAAACAGCGTACTCCGGCAGTTATTCGCTGCACACACGTTTAGCCTAGTCGCTCGAGATTTATTTGTTTTAAATCGCAATCGCATTCTCACCCAAAACAAGGGTTTGGCAATTTTTGTAATGGGGGGGGGCAAAACAGTAAGATGGGCTAGGTCGGCGGCCCACACAGTTATTTGTGGATATTGATTGTCGTTCGTATTATCTCCGTGGAAACTGGTCTAATTAAAAAATTACGTTACGAATATATAAACATATTGTAGTTCCTATCCGTTTAAGTTGACCTTACACATTTTGGCAGTGTAGGCTCTATAAAATGCAATGATTATTTAATGTTCTCAGTCATCAAGGTATAATATAATTTTGATAAATTTAGTTAGAAAGTTCGCGTTATTCATACCCCGTGTGGAAGTCAGCGTGAATATAATAATATTAATTAAGTTTACAGCGACTGCGCATGTACACGACTAGCGGCAAGCCGTCATTAAACGTTTTGAGTTACCACACAGCCATTCGTTAGTGGAGTCACGATATGTTAAAGTCCGTGTTGTTGGCATGCAACTGACATTTTGACTAGTGTACCGTCTGGTTTTGTTGCTTCTCCACGAAATGCCCCGGCCACTTCTAGCTGCGGACTTGTTCCTTTGAGCTTCAGTGCGTCGTAATAATAATACTAATATTTATACAGCGCAATATCCATAGTATGCTCAAAGCGCTGTACAATCGAAATTCAATCAAGCGATTCAATGTATATCATTAAAAACTGCAATAAAAGAAACTTCAGATAAAATGTAGAACTAATTAAGTTAGTTACACTGTATATTAAAACGATTAATTAAACACTAAAAATAAATAAAATTATATAAATTAGACTCATTATTACTCTATTAACATATATGCATACCTGTACATACATACCCACACGCACGCACGCACGCACGCACGCAATCATACATAAATAAATACTGATACATGCACTCAAAATAATTTACATGTATAAAAAGTAAGATATTTGGTCAAATGTCCTGAAATGTGATGGAATCTTTAAAATGTCAGAGTTTGTGCTTTAAACAAGTGCGTCTTTAGTGTCTTTCTTGAACGCCAACAGACTTCCGCAGCACTTGATAGCAACGGGTTGTGCATTCCACAGCCGAAGCCCAATCACACGAAAGGGCCGGTCACCGAAACTAGCCAGCTTCGTCCGTGGAACTTCAAGCAAATGTTGTTCAAACGAACGTGTGCGTTCCGGACATTGTCTCTTTAACAGGTTTGCCAGATCCAGCGGCGCCGTCTCGTTCAGACATCTGAACACATGAAGAATTATTTTGAAATCGATTCGGCATTTGTTTGGCAGCCAGTGTAATTCTTTTAGAACCGGAGTCATGTGGTCACGGTGAGGTGTAAACGTTATGATTCTGGCTGCCATGTTTTGGATTCGCTGGAGTTTGTAAATCTGGTCGCGTGGTAGTGCAGCCTGTAGCGCGTTCCTTTAGTCCAATCTAGATATGACAAAAGCGTACACAAGAGATTTAGTTGCATCTTTTGTGAGGTATCGCCTGATGCGACTAGCTAATGTTGTGGAGGTGCATATACGCTGTTTGGCAAACGGTACTTATGTGGTTAGTCATGTTGAGGGATGGATCGAATACCACGCCAAGTACAAGTCGGTTAGCTGCGTCAACGTCTTGCATTTCACGAAATTTATTCTCGAGTAGCCCCAACTGTTGCTTATACCCGTGCATTGTCCTAAAGAGATGAACTTGGTGTGTTTGATTAGTTTAAGAAACTGTTCCATCAGCAAGTGTGTGTGTGGTATAATTCTACAGGCGACACCTCATTGAATATCGCTTTGAATGCCACATAGGCGCATTGCAGTCCGGTGAACTTCATCTACAAGCTTCCGACCCATCAACGATTTCCATCTGGAATACGCTGTAAAATAAGAAAAATGTGAGGTCTAGATGGCATATATATAAAACGCCCGTATAGCATGCAAACGTTAATATAAAGTGAATCCAACTCAGTTAAGTTGCTAAGCCGATCAGAGATTTAAACCGGTTTAAACTAATCTACACCCTTGAGGTGGTTTTGCACAGGTTTAATTATAGTTACATCGGTTCAAATGGATGGTATGAACGTAAAGCATATTAGAGCCAAGTCGCACCCAATATGACTTGATCAATGCCATATATCGCGGCCGGTGACAATTGACTGCCTCCAAATTAACATCGTGCGTGCGATTTCGTCGAAATCGGTGTGTTATACTAATGATACAATATATATATATATATATATACTCTTGCGCGCCACTGTTTTTATAATGATTATTGTATTTCGCGCCTCTTGAGCTCATGCAGATTACTGAGGGTATAGACGCTGTATAAGTTGATGATTATTATCATTAGCTGATTCAACCCTGTCACTGTGCAAAAACAGAATCCGACACAATCATTTTCACTTAGAACTAACATGAACCGGAATAGTGACATTTTATTCACAAAGTAATTTTGTTTGGGTTAGTTTTGTGTGCTCTGCACCTATGTAAAGATCCGCAACTAGATGGTATTTTGCGTAGTTACTAATAAAAGTATTGTAAGAAGAAGAAATACAAAAGTCCTGCGAACGCATCTCACGCCAAATCCCTAACGGTAAAATCATAAACAAATTTGCTAGAACATCCAGACAGAGGGCGCTGTTTAATGACGTCACGAGAAATTTGCCCAATCAAAGAAAGCGCGGAGGTTTAAAATGGCGTGCAGGTTGAATTCGTCAGTTGTAAATAAAGCAGAAAATATGTCGGTAGGTTACATACAAAATGCAACACAGACATGACGGGTAATCCATTATTTTGACTATATGACTACTGGGCGTTTTTCAATATTGTGTGCCTGATCAAGCATTCGTTAATATGGCTATATTAAACAAATTATTGTATGAAAGTCAGAAAGACCGTCTCGACGGTCGTCTCGGTCGGACTGTCCGACTTGAGACGGAGTCAAAAATAAGTTGTAACCAAACTGGCAAACAGTAAATCATATACTCCGATCATGATTGGTGTGTGAAGGAAGAATGTGCTTGCAGCATTCAAACATAAAATGTTGAAAAAGCATGCATACCCAAAGGACTGTAAATGAATGGAACAGATTACCTACTGATTGTGTGGGTGCTAGTAGCGTGAATATGTTTAAAAATAAAATCGACACATACCTCAGACGGGCGGGATACACATATATAAAAGGGTCGGACTCTCGATAAGCCAAAGGGCTTCCTTGTCCACCTGCCACCTAGAGTTAATTCTCTGGGTGGCAATCTTGTTAAATCTTGTTAAAAATCACTGCTGAAGCAAAATGTTGCACTGTACTACCACCAGAAAATCAAAATGTTAACAGTTAAGTCAAGTTATATATTCGTCTACAAATACAAATAGTTCTAGGAAGATGCAGTAAAAAATAACCCAAAAAACCACCTCCAAGCCAGTGTTTATACATGCAGTTAGTTATAGCAAGATCAGTGCAGTGTAATTAGAAGTACATCAGATGTCTGATTTATGCAATTATGGAGGGGTTGTCATTTATGTTATTTGTAATTTATTTTTGCATGATTATAACATGAACATAAACTTAAAGTATTCATATAACGTCAACCATTTAATACCTGATAGCATGTCTGTGCATACGTAAACATGAATAACAAATGCATGACTAAAACACAACTTCAGAATACAAGATTGCAATAATATGTACGCCGGGTATGTGAGCAATAGTAGAAGAAATTCGTTGCCGGACATGGGGTACCTCTACGTTCAAACTTGGGGCAAAAATGGGCAAAGGTGTACCTCTGCCAAATTTGCATTAATATTATATTTATACATTACTAAATAGCACAGGTGTAGTTTGCCTGAGTTTCCGCAAGCTGTTCATACCTTAGATCCTCTCTAAATATGGTCAATGTTCAACATACCATATTTTAATTTTTTTATTTCAATTCGTACGAAAATACGCCAAGAGAAAGAGTATCATTTTGTGATTTCAACCATACCGCCAAACATAGCATGGCGGGTAATAATGCGAGCACGTGATTTTATTAAAAACACCACCCTTCCACGAGATTAAATATGGCTGCGCCTGCAATGAATTAAATTCCTGCGGGTGTCATTGTTTCATCACGAGTATCTGTATGAAGCATTACGAGTTCGCAAAAGCAGGTATTTTTATCACAAAGAAGACATTTATGTTTCGTTTGATATAAAATATATGATCAGTTTTCATAAATGAAGGGACTTAACATTTTTTTTAACATAGGCGATTTAACATTGCTTTCTTCCGACCTCCCTACCAATAAAAATTATATCTGTAAGTGGAATGCGGTAGTCCAGCTGACCAGTGACACTGTGCCACCATAGGCATAGTCTGGCCACTCACACTGTGACTGTGGGTGAGTAGCGGTTAGAAACCCAACACTACAGAGAGCGGTCTTTCGATTGAGAGGACTGTGACTGCCTGGAGAGTGAGGTTTGCATCTGACAGCAGTACCTGATTACTGGGAATGGGAATACAGGCCACCTAGTTCTAGGGCGAGACACTAAAATCCATCTGTCCATTCTACCTGGTAGTATGCTAGTGGAAATAAAATACGAAAATACGAAAAATACGTGGTTTGTTGTGTGGCATGTAGCAGTACTATAAACGTGCCTTCTGTGTGCTTCAGGGCCCTGGTGAGTTGAGGAAGCAAGGGAGTGAGTTGGAGGCAATGGAGGAGGAAGGAGAGGTTGGAAAACCTGTGAGGAAGAAGAGACTGAAGCGAGTGCTGAGGGCAAAGAAGCGAGGTGTTGGTCATCGCCTCAACACTTCACGTCTACATGGCCACTGCATCAACTCATCGTGTGAGTACACTTATCAACTGTCACCTTTTCAGCATTTAGAAAGGCTGTTGCGTTAAATTATTCTGTACATTATCTTTGGTGGATGGTAATCAGTAGTGCTATTCACGTCCATCATTTTTGTTGATGCATGATTGCTTAATTGATCACAGTTTTGTGTGGATGATAATTTTCATTCACAATTTCAGTCCTTATCGTTCCTTATCTGTCCGAAATCATGGCACAGTTCATTTACTGTAAGGCCAAATAAAATAATACCTGTGTTTCTGGTAACCTTACCGTCCCTAGTATTTCCGTACGACCCTATGCATTTTTTTTCAAGAACAAAAGAAAAATATTTGTTATGATGCCGACCATTGCCTGTAACCAAAAACTTTCCTTTTTAATATTATATTATATTCCAGAAAAACTATTACAGTGATCATTCGACATGATAAAAAATACATATAATCATTGCAAATTTCCATGATGTAAACAGGGACGGGCGGAAGGCGCTAACATAAGCCGTTTCATGATAGTTGTCTGGTTGTTCGCTAAACGCATTGAAGACATGTTGTTAATAAATATATTTGTCACATCGTTTGAACACGCATAAGTGTACAGATTCCGGTTTCGAACACAAAACTTGAAGGAATAACAACAGCCTAGGTTATGCTGACTCAAAGTGATATAGTCTGGGTTTTGTAGTTGTAATTCTGTTAACACAGCTACATTTTATTGTGGCCTAATGAACTTCCAAACAGTGAAAGATGACAGGAAGAAAGAATACTCCTGGTTGTACTTGTTGGTGTCAACAACATCAGACGTTGCAGAGGCTGACAAGTTATTAGACGTGGTGGGGAATGCACTTATATATAAACCGTAAACACACCTTGGATTAAACAAAACGCACAATGATGGCACACTATCAAATACATCCTTATCTGTGGCATGTCTTTCCTGGTCACAGCTATGAGAGCATTAGAAGGACAGCTGTTGGTGGTGTTGCAGTGAACTCGACCCTGTTGAAACAGACCCTGCGCACCAACAACCGTGCCCTGGCCAAGGCCCTTGAGATGAAGCGTCAAGACCTCAGCGTGGCTCAGCAGATCATTGTACAGCTGCAGGAGGAGCAGCAACGCACACAGCAGCAGCTGAGCAACCTGCAGCACGTCGCCGGCCTCAAGGACAGCGCCATTGAGACTGAGGTCCAGCTCAGGATTCAGGTGATGGTTGTGGCCATTGAAGTCCTTACACATATTTAATGGTCCTTTACTTGTTGAATTATTACAAATTTCAAAGCCAGAAATAATGCAACAAAAAAGTTGTCCTTGATTCGTATAAATGTGCTTAAATAAAAATAAGGCATTAGCTAAAATCCTTTTTCCATGTGTACACAAAGTTTAACATTGTATGTAACATTTGACAACATTAAACAAATACAGAAAAATACATTTGTAGCATAAATTCGATTTTAAGCCCGTCTGTGAAGCGATTCCCGCGGAAAATGAAATTTTAATGAGCTAGGCGATCACGTGGTATCGTGACGTCACTTATGACACACACTCGCATCAGGCCGACCCTTTCCATGCATTCAGAGCATGTTTACAAGTATAGCTTTTGGGTCAAAATGAGTTATTGTGCAATATTCTGACGTAATACAAACACTAGTCATCATAGAGGAACAAACATTTATCTTACAGTTCCACATGAATCGAATTTTATTCAAAACAACGAATGCGAATGGGCCTACAAATCGACTAGGTTTCGCCGAGCTTGAGCTCGTTTTCAGAATAATGATATCGAATGCAACCAACGGGAGATAATCTACACCAATAAACATACATAGCAAACATATATTGTATCCAGCTACATAAAGTAACGTGTATAATCTCCTAATATCGCTAGAATATCGATATATGAAGGAGTTGTACAATTTATCATAACAACTTAAATCAGTCATAGAGTTTCCGTTGGTTCTGCTAGTTCAGTGGGTAGGCGCGTTGGTTACTTGTCGTTTATTTTACAATCGGGCGACGCCGGTTCAATCCTGACAGCATGCAAACGTTTGATTTTCTATACACTTTTTTTGTTTATGTTTTCACGAAGTAATATAAACAAAATCATTTTATACTATAATGCACCGTTTGTAAATATTCTTTTTATTTTTATAGTAATTATTTATTCACCACAAAAATGAAAATATGGTCATTATATATAACGATGTTTCTAAATTGTATTTATCCAGACAGATCTCAATCTGTTTTCACATATATAATTACAATATATTACCGTACATATATTTACAATTAATAAATTATATATCTATTACATTATATTTGTTTGGATAAATAAAATTTAGAAACATATCATTATTCTGAAAACGAGCCCAAGCTCGGCGAAACCTAGTCGACTTGTAGGCCCATTCGCATTCGTTGTTTTGAATAAAATTTGATTCATGTGGAACCGTAAGATAACTGCTTGTTCCTCTATGATGACTAGTGTTTGTGTTACGTCGGAATATTGCACAATAACTCGTTCTGACGCTCGTTTCGACCTAAAAGCTATACTTGTAAACATGCTCTGAATGCATGGAAAGGGTCGGCCTGATGCGAGTTTGAGTCATAAGTGACGTCACATCTCGGCATCCCGAAAAGCGCGCCGAAAATATGCATATTCGAAAATATCCGGATGCACACCATAAAATGTGGAATTTCTAATTCATTGAATTTTGTTGGCTTGGTGGACGTGAAAATAGATAGCAGGATGTAATATAACATGAATTCGAACAATATATGTTTTTATTCCCTTTAAGTCTATTAAACGTGCAAATAATTGTTGTGGTAGAGTGTAGTTTTAATATTATTGTGTTTAATTTGATGCAGATCACACAATTTTAGTTGAATCATATTACAAAATGTTATAATAATTGCATCTGTAATATGGAATGGATTGTGTAGAATTTGTTTACAGAGTTTTAATTTATTTATATAAATATACAGAATAAATGTACTCGTGTGTCGTTTTTCTGGACAATTGTTATATTTGTGCAATAATTTGTTGTGCATTGTAACAACTAATCTGTGACAATGAGATATCCACTTGTATATCTAGCAAAGTATTAAGTTGTCGATAACAGATTTTGTGTCATAAAAGGAAGCTGTCCCTAACTGTAAGTCAGTGCTCTGATTTATGCAGAAAATGTGCACTTACTTGGAATAAACCACCATGTTTGTGATGTCTGACGTTGCCACTGATGACGTGTGTTGTAGAGTCGTATGGATGACACCAAGAAGGTGTTGAGCAAGGTTTGCATGCAGCTACTGTCTACAGTGGAGCTCATCCATGGGGCCCTCGACATCTCGTCCTGTCGCTCATCATCTGTCTCACGACCCAGCACACCCGCCGCGGACATCATGCCCTCAACTCACAAGTATGCCAAAACAACATGCGTATAAGATAAGATGTTGTTTATTCTCCCCATAGGGAAAATCTCTCCTGTTTTCACAGGAGATACTACATACACATACGCACATGTACACTCGACACACAAGTATGTCACCTACGGTACAGCTTACAGGAGATACTACATACGTACACATATGCATGCTCACACACTGAACACACACACACACACATACTCACTTACGTAAACACTGAAAGCAAATGTGTCAGTTTACTTGCTGTCATCACGTACTAGATGATTCAGTCTGCTGTCTGGTACATATCTTACATTGACTCAACCTTCACCTCACCTTGCCTGATCACCTTCCATAGGTCTGTGTTCTACAACGGGCCGTGTACATCGAGTGAATCTAGTCCCCTAGGTGCACCTGACATAGACATAGTAGCGGCCAGCGCAGCTCTTGACCGTTCGCTGGGAGATGTGGAGTTGGCGGTGAGTGCTGTGACAGGGCATCCGGATCTCAGTGTCATTCTGGAGCAGTCACAGTTGATGGACGCCATGCCTATTCCCTTCACTGAGGACGACCAGGGGGAAGGCTAGTACCATTCAGTCATCACAATGTAGAACATGCTCATGCAGCTTGTAAGATTCATTTTGAATAACTAGTACGCAGTGAATGTCCGGGGTTACACAGGTGATTTAGAATGATCCTACAGACAGACCAAAAATCCATAGTGATAACAGATCTTCTTTCAATTTGAGGTGAATTAGCTAGCTAATAGTGATGGTTACATAACACAACTTCACTTTGACCTACCAACGGTACTATATTTTACAATCTATATTGTAATAGTAAATTACAATTTATTGTGATTACAGTTGTAAGAAAACATGAACTTATATCTTACGTTGCATCTATTCCTCATGTTGTATCTGTATGAATGGACTGTTAGTAGCATTCACACATAATACCAATCAACTTTACACACTTATTTAGTTGTCTTTATCAGGGTCTGTGATGTTCCATGCATGTTAGATACATCGTGTGTGTCTTTACTGAAGACATTTGTGTGTACTATATGGCTACTAAAGCCGTATTTAGAACACATCGATCCAAACAAGTAATTTCATTGGTTGTTGTAGGTCGGCCGTTTGTTCCAACGTTCCGCACTCACAGTCGACACCGTAAGGAGAGCGACAGGCGGGCGCTGCCTGTTTATCCCCCAGCATGTACCATTGTCACCCCTCCGTCATGTCAACCCTGCAGTGACATGTCGGTGACAGATGAGTGTCCGTCGCGACATAACTCAACAGTTGTTCCAGTCAGTAAGTCGCAGAGAGAAACGACCAAACAGCCATCATCGACAAGTGACTTTGAAAGCATGAGTCTGGAGGAAGCGTTTGGCTGTCGCGACACCGGACGCTACAGGGCTGAAGACCGCCCCCTGCCGACACTGGCGAAGAAACAAAAGGTTGATGTCAGTAGTGACGGGGGAGGAACATCGCAAGGTCACGTCAATGACCTTCATGGATGTCATGTCACTGAAACGTCCAAAGCTTGTGTCAAGAAATGTAGCAAGTTGAAGCGGGCCAGTCGTGTCATGGTTTCTTCACTCAGCCACCAGGGGGCGTGCGGTGTAGGTTCGGTGATGGCAGCTGGTGAGAAGGTGGTGACAGATGGTGTCAGTCACGACAGACGTGGTACGTTTGTCATGACACCAACTGGTATTACTAAGAAGGAGACACAGGGCAGTGGAGACAAAGGAGTAGAGGAAGAAGACAGGGAAGTGGAGGAGAAAGAAGAAGGCATCTTGGAAGAGGAGCTTGGCAACATTCTTGTGACTGATTTTGAAGATGATATCTTGACTGCATCACCCATCATCGAGGCCAACTCAAAATGTGTGGGACACATTGCACAGGAGCACACAATTTATTCTGATGAGGACATGGAGATGACAGGTGTGCTTAACGTGCCTTTAGAACTCGACGACGGCAAGATGGCAGTGCCAGCCTACATCAACAAAGAGTCAGCTCATGAGCCGTCGTTCCTAGCCAATGTGACTGCGGGTGAGAAAGATGTATTGGCCAGTGTGGTGGAGAAACAGAGTGCTTCAAACGAACTGAAGGCCATCGCAACGAGGAAAGTGGCAGCAAAGAAACCACGCAGAAAGACCGATAAGCCGCCGAAACACAAGTTGACTTTGAAGAAAGGCAATGGTAAAACATCGAGGAGATCAAGCTCTAAGAAGTTGACAAAGAAAGTTGATCCTGTGGCATCAGATGATGAAACCAAGGCCTCCAGTGACACCGAGACAAAGAAGTTCAGCACATACATCACAAAGCCTGGCCAGATGTCATTTACAACAGGAAAATTGGACCAGATGGCACCACCGAAGGGTACATCCATGTTGCCTCGGGTTACCGCTCGGTCCAAGCCACGTGCGAAAAAAAAAAAAAATGCTGACATTCCTGAGAAGGACTCAACAAGTACAACAGATGAACCGAAGTCAGTGTTTGACCTGTCGATGAACGAGTCATTGATCATGGTGCGCACTAAGTACAGTGACTTCCGGGAGCACTATAATGCGTCTTCCGGCAAGAGCAGTAGTAGTGATGACGCATCAAGTAATGTCAACGTCGATGAGCGTCCGCACGGCATAATGTTGACCCTAGGCAACGGGAAGAGAACCAAGCCACGGCGGGCTCGCAGCAAGCAAGTCAGCTACGCCAGTCACGCTGTTGATGTCGTGGCGCCCGACATCACCAAGGCTGATGGCCCGTCACCCAGCACCGGTCAGTCACCGCAGCATACAGACTGCGATGATCTGGACAGCACATCGACATCTGGTGAAGACAATGTATTTGTCAGTGACACCCCGACAGGTAATGATGTGTCAAGCATTGTTATTGGTCGGATTAAGAGGCCGAGAAAATGTCATAGTAGTGTTGTGTACACTAGTGAGAGTGATACATTACTGTGTCCAGCTGGCGACACTTCTCGTATCACAGAAGGTGGCAGTAACAAAGAGTCATTGAGTTGCAAGGGCAGAGAGACGAGTGTGCGCAGTGTCGACCCTGATGAGGAGACACATGCTGTCACCATGGAGAGTGACGACATCGTGACAGATGACATGGCGTCTGACATGGGTGACATGTGTGAGCACGGCAGCAAGGTGAGCAGTCGTACAAGTCCTCAGTCTCTCCACTTGTCTCTTAAACTGTTCACACAGCACTGTGATAGATGTCTTATCCCGGATGATTTGTGTTGATAAACTACAGGGTAAATATCTTTGTGCAACAGGTGTTGGTCAAAAAGTGTCATCAATGTATTATTTCTCAATGAGACATTGTGCTATTTATTAGACATTGCTGTAGTATTAGTGTAAAAGTATGTATTTATTCACAATAATAGTATATTAGAAAAGAGTGGCTGACCTCTTTGAATTGTTCCCTAAGTGAGTTGGAACCCTAGTTAATGGTCATTCTCACACCAAATGTTGATGCATAGATGTAAACCAGATTACATTATTAATGATCCTATTGTTTTACTGATGTTGTTAGATGTTGAATTTAGCTAAATTTATGGTACTGTTTAATTTCCGGTGGCCTATTCACAGAGCACTGCATCCAATTGCCACATAACCTCCAACACGCTTGAAACCTGCAATGTACTGACAGACAGACATAGTATAAAATATATATGTGTGTGTGTAGAGACGGGCGTTTATTTAAAGTGTGTGTTACAGGGCAGCGAGAAGAAGTCAGAAGGAGATCAACAACTGAATCGTGAAGTATCATCTCTTGACAAATGTGTGGAAGACAGAGATAGTTGTGGCAGGCCTATGACTGAGGAGGGCAGGGAAACATTGGTGAACAAAGCTGTCTTGATGAGAGAGTCTAAAGTGACACAGAAAGAGGGTGTGTCTAAAGTGAAAGAGAACAAATTAAGGGTGAAACAGAAAGATATGAAATCAAAGGTGAAACAAAAAGATAATGAGTCAAACGTGAAAGAGAAATGTAGTGAATTAAAGGTGAAACAGAAAGATAATGAGTTTAACAAGGATAAGTCTAAAGTGAAAGAGAAAGCTACAGAGTCTCAGATGAAACAGACAGAGCCAGAGTCAAAAGTGAAACAGAAAGAGGTTGCAGGTAATGTGAAAGAGATCGAATCTAAGATGCAACAGAAAGAATCAATAAAGAGAACAGAGACTCAGGTCAGACAAAAACAAGTTGGACAGAGACCAAAGGTCAAAGAGACTCCATCAAAGAATGGTAATGGTTTGAGCACAGAAAAACACATCAAGACCCAACTAGAGAAGTGTATGCAACAGAAACGGAGAAGTGGAAGGTCTATTGTCAATGATGCGTCATACAAGCAAAGTGACAAGGAGAATGACGCCAGTGGGGTGACAAGTGTCAGGGTGTCTGTCAATCAGGCATCAAACCAGAGTGACACAAAAATCACATCTGAATCCTATCAGAAACAAAAAGTCAAGAAACGGTCTATACATACTAGGAAACTTTCTGCGGCCAACAGGAAGCGATCTGCAGACGATGGTGGAGAGATCGTGCTTGGTCAGATTGCTGTGTCACGGAACCCTGCTGTCAGCTCAAAGCAACGGCCATCAATTATTAGCAGGTTAGTTCATTCTAACTTCAGTCAAGAGTCTCAAAGGTGTACGGAAATTTATAATGTCATTTTTTATTAGAGTTCACTATGCCCCAATGCTGGACATAACACCCTGTATGTAATACTGTAAATCTATATTTGTATATAAATATATTTTGTATTATTTTGGCATACTTGAGTGTGGATTTACAGTTATGTACTCTGGACTTCATTCAGAAAAACTACTTTAAGCTTAGGTTCGATATCAATGATGTCATTCAATCTTGTTACTACTGTCATTCCCTACTACAAATTTATGTCTCCATAATGACAATGTCAGTCAATCTCGATACTGCTCTCACTCATTACTACAAGTTTAGGTATCCATGACAACAATGACATTCAATCTGTTGCAGGGTGTCTATCAGTCTACCTGAGGTGTCACCATGCAAGCGTCGGCGTCGGGCAGCATCTAGTGTCAACTACAAGGAGCCTTCTCTTCATCAGTAAGAACCAAACTTTCTCATTCCATTGGGTTACATATTGTAACAGCTGCAGCTTAGTAATATTATTACAGTTAGTATGGTTAATAAAAACATATATTGCTTGAATTCATGTTATATTACATCCTGCTATCTATTTTCACGTCCACCAAGCCAAAAAATCAAAACAATTCAATGAATTAGAAATTCCACATTTTATGCTGTGCATTTTTGGCGCGCTTTTCGGGATGCCGAGATGTGATGTCACTTATGACACACACTCGCATCAGGCCGACCCTTTCGAAGCATTCAGAGCATGTTTACAAATATAGCTTTTGGGTCGAAACGAGTGTCAGAATGAGTTATTGTGCAATATTCCGACGTAATACAAACACTAGTCATCATAGAGGAACAAGCAATTATTTTACGGTTCCACATGAATAGAATTTTATTCAAAACAGTGAATGGGCCTACAAGTCGACTAGGTTTCGCCGAGCTTGGGCTCATTTTCAGAATAATTATATCGAATGCAACCAACGGGAGATAATCTACACCAATAAACATACATAGCAAACATATATTGTATCCAGCTACAGAAAGTAATGTGTATAATATCACTAGAATATCGTTATGTGAAGGAGGAGTTGTACAATTTATCATAACAACTTAAATCAGTCAGAGAGTTTCCGCTGGTCCCGCTAGCTCAGTGAGTAGACATGTTGGTTTCTTGTCATTTATTTTACAATCGGGCGACGCCGGTTCAATCCTGACAGCATGCAAACCTTTTATTTATTTTTATTTTTTTCACGAAGTAATATAAACCAAACCATTTTATACTATAATGCACTGTTTGTAAATCATTTTATTTTTGTAGTAATTATTTATTCGCCACAAAAATGAAAATATGGTCATTATATAACGATGTTTCTAAATTTTATTTATCCAAACAAATATAATGTAATGGATATATAATTTATTAATTCAAAATATATTGTACGGTAATATATTGTAATTATATATGTGAAAACAGATTGTGATCTGTCTGGATAAATAACATTTAGAAACATTGTTATATATAATAATATTGCACAATAACTCATTCTGACGCTCACTTCGACCCAAAAGCTATCCTTGTAAACATGCTCTGAATTCATGGAAAGGGTCGGCCTGATTCGAGTGTGTGTCATAAGTGACGTCACGATACCACGTGATCACCTAGCTCATTAAAATTTAATTTTTCGTGGGAATCGCTTAACAAACGGGCTTAAAATCGAATTTATGCTACAAATGTATTTTTCTGTATTTGTTTAAAGGAAATAAAAATAAGGCGTTAGCTAAATCCTTTTTCCATGTGTACACAAAGTTTAACATTGTATGTAACAGTTGACAACATTAAAGAGCATCAGAATGAGTTATTGTGCAATATTCCGACGTAATACAAACACTAATCATCATAGAGGGACAAACATTTATCTTACGGTTCCACATGAATCGAATTTTATTCAAAACAACGAATGCGAATGGGCCTACAAGTCGACTAGGTTTCGCCGAGCTTGGGCTCGTTTTCAGAATAATTATATCGAATGCAACCAACGGAAGATGATCTACACCAATAAACATACATAGCAAACATATATTGTATCCAGCTACATAAAGTAACGTGTATAGTCTCATAATATTACTAGAATATCGATATATGAAGGAGTTGTACAATTTATCATAACAACGTAAATCAGACAGAGAGCTTCCGTTAGTCCCGCTAGCTCAGTGGGTAGGTGCGTTGGTTACTTGTCATTTATTTTACAATCGGGCGACGCCGGTTCAATCCTGACAGCATGCAAACCTTTGATTTTATTTACACTTTTTTTTTAATGTTTTCACGAAGTAATATAAACAAAATCATTTTATACTATAATGCGCTGTTTGTAAATATTATTTTAATTTTTGTAGTAATTATTTATTCGCCACAAAAATTAAAATATGGTCATTATATATAACGATGTTTCTAAATTGTATTTATCCAGACAGATCTCAATCTGTTTTCACATATATAATTACAATATATTACCGTACAATATATTTACAGTTAATAAATTATATATCCATTACATTATGTTTGTTTGGATAAATAAAATTTAGAAACATCGTTATATAATGACCATATTTTCATTTTTGTGGCGAATAAATAGTTACTACAAAAATATTAATTATTTACAAACAGTGCATTATACTATAAAATGATTTTGTTTATATTACTTCGTGAAAACATAAACAAAAAAAGTGTAAATAAAATCAAAGGTTTGCATGTGTCAGGATTGAACTGGTGTCGCCCGATTGTAAAATAAATGACAAGTAAACAACGCGCCTACCCACTGAGCTAGCGGGACCAGCGGAAACTCTCTGACTGATTTAAGTTGTTATGATAAATTGTACAACTCCTTCATATATCGATATTCTAGTGATATTATGAGATTATACATGTTACTTTATGTAGCTGGATACAATATATGTTTGCTATGTATGTATATTGGTGTAGATTATCTCCCGTTGGTTGCATTCGATATAATTATTCTGAAAACGAGCCCAAGCTCGGCGAAACCTAGTCGACTTGTAGACCCATTCGCATTCGTTGTTTTGAATATAACATTCCATTCATGTGGAACTGTAAGATAACTGCTTGTTCCTCTATGATGACTAGTGTTTGTATTACGTCGGAATATTGCACAATAACTCGTTCTGACGCTCGTTTTGACCCAAAAGCTATTCTTGTAAACATGTTCTGAATGCATGGAAAGGGTCGGCCTGATGCGAGTTTGAGTCATAACTGACGTCACATCTTGGCATCCCGAAAAGCGCTCCAAAAATATGCATATTCAAAAATGTCCGGATGCACACCATAAAATGTGGAATTTCTAATTCATTGAATTTTTTTGGCTTGGTGGACGTGGAAATAGATAGCAGGATCTAGTATAACATGAATTCGAGCAATAGATGTTTTTATTCCCCTTAATGTTGTCAAATGTTACATACAATGTTAAACTTTGTGTACACATGAAAAAAGGATTTTAGCTAATGCCTTATTGTTGTTTCCTTTAAGCTATACTGAAACCCTGTAGATTGAGTAGAAGTAGTTAAGGGGCACTGTTTAGATTGAGTTGAACTATAAGTAGTTAAGGGGGCACTGTTTAGATTGAGTTGAACTTGAAGTAGTTAAAGGGGGCACTGTTTAGATTGAGTTAAACTATAAGTAGTTAAGGGGGCACTGTTTAGATTGAGTTGAACTATAAGTAGTTAAGGGGGCACTGTTTAGATTGAGTTGTACTATAAGTAGTTAAGGGGGCACTGTTTAGATTGAGTTGTACTATAAGTAGTTAAGGGGGCACTGTTTAGATTGAGTTGAACTATAAGTAGTTAAGAGGACACTGTTTAGATTGAGTTGAACTATAAGTAGTTAAGGGGGCACTGTTTAGATTGCGCTATTCCAATGGCAGATATATTTGGTCGGCCGACACTTGGTGTCTGCGGCTATTTATAGAACAGTCTGGTGCAGGCGATATGTTTGCCGCCGTTAGTTCTCAGGAACACAAGACAAGCGTGCTCTGCATCTAGTGATTGTGTTGTTGATAAGGATTTATTTATTTAGTGTGGTTAGTTTGCAACAGAATATGTAATAAAAATCAACAACACAATCACTAGATTCACGACAGCAAACATATCGTCTGCATGAGACTGTTCTATAAATAGCCGCAGACGCCAAGTGTCGGCTGACAAAATACTTCTGCCATGGAATAGCGCAATCTATACAGGGCCTCTTTAAAGGAAATAAAAACAAGGCATTAGCTAAAATCCGTTTTCCATGTGTACAGAAAGTTTAATATTGCATGTAACATTCGAGAACATTAAAAAAATACAGAAAAATACATTTGTAGCATAAATTCGATTTTAAACCCGTCTGTAGCGATTCCCGCGGAAAATAAAAATTTAATGAGCTAGGCGATCACGTGGTATCTTAACGTCACACATGACTCACACTCGCAGCAGGCCGACCCTGGCTATGCATTCAGAGCATGTTTACATGGATAATGTTGGGGTCGAAACGAGCGTCAGAATGAGTTGTTGTGCAATAATCCGATGTAATACAAACACTAGTCATCATAGAGGAACAAGCAGTTATCTTACGGTTCCACATGAATTCAATTTTATTCAAAACAATGAATGCGAATGAGCCTACAGTACAAGTCGACTAGGCTCGTTTTCAGAATAATTACATCGAACGCAACCAACGGGAGATAATGTACACCAATATACATACATAGCAAACATAATCATATCCAGCTACAGAAAGTAACGTGTAAAATATCATAATATTACTAGAATATCGATGTATGAAGGAGGAGTTGTACAATTTATCATAACAACTGAAATCAGTCAGCGAATTTCTTCCCGCCGTGATAACTCAGTTGGTAAACGCGTTGGTTCCTTGGCGTATGTTTTACAATTGGGCGACGCCGGTTCAATCCTGACAGCATGCAAACTATTTATTTTGTTACACTTTTTTTGTTTATGTTTTCACGAAGTAATATAAACCAAATCATTTAGTATACTATGATGCACTGTTTGTAAATATTTATTTTTTATTTTTGTAGTAATTATTTATTCGCCACAAAAATGAAAATATGGTCTTTATATACAACAATGTTTCTAAATTGTATTTATTCAGATAGATCACAATCTGTTTTCACATATATAATTACAATATATTACTGTACAATATATTTACAATTAATAAATTATATATCCATTACATTATATTTGTTTGGATAAATAAAATTTAGAAAGATCGTTATATAATGACCATATTTTCATTTTTGTGGCGAATAAATAATTACAATTTTTTTTTATTTTATTTACAAACAGTGCATCATAGTATACTAAATGATTTGGTTTATATTACTTCATGAAAACATAAACAAAACAAGTGTAAAGAAAATCAATAGTTTGCATGCTGTCAGGATTGAACCGGCGTCGCCCGATTGTAAAACAAATGACAAGTAACCAACGCGCCTACCCACTGAGCTAGCGGGACCAGCGGAAACTCTCTAACTGATTTAAGTTGTTATGGTAAATTGTACAACTCCTTCATATATCGATATTCTAGTGATATTATGAGATTATACACGTTACTTTATGTAGCTGGATACAATATATGTTTGCTATGTATGTTTATTGGTGTAGATTATCTCCCGTTGGTTGCATTCGATATAATTATTCTGAAAACGAACCCAAGCTCGGCGAAACCTAATCGACTTTTAGGCCCATTCGCATACGTTGTTTTGAATAAAATTGGATTCATGTGGAACCGTAAGATAACTGCTTGTTCCTCTATGATGACTAGTATTTGTATTACGTCGGAAAATTGCACAATAACTCATTGTGACGCTCGTTTCGACCCAAAAGCTATACTTGTAAACATGCTCTGAATGCATGGAAAGGGTCGGTCTGATGCGAGTTTGAGTCATAAGTGACGTCACATCTCGGCATCCCGAAAAGCGCGCCAAAAATATGCATATTCGAAAATGTCCGGATGTAGAGCATAAAATGTGGAATTTCTAATTCATTTTATTTTTTTTGCTTGGTGGACGTGGAAATAGATAGCAGGATGTAATTTGTAAGAAGTGGGCTTATTTCTGAGCTTACATCATTACCATATATTTGATAATATGTGTTATTTCTGTGAAGGGGTTAGGACATGTGTGATGGTGCCATGCAGTACCCATTGAGAATGTACCAAAACACTGAACTGGTACAGTAGAATTACCATTATGTGAGTTTGCAATGTTTGTGTTGTAGGAAGCTGCGCCAAGGTGACCCTCATACCGCCAGTGTGTATGTGGGGAAGGACGGGGAGATGGTGGTGCCACCTATCTCGATGGCTATCAAGAAAAAATCAGGTAATCTTTACACAGACATTGAGCAAGTTTGAGTGGTGTGCCAGAGACTGTCCCGGACTCTGTAATGCGTAAGTGTGGTCACATGGTCAGTCTAACTTGTTCGTAGCTTGATCTGTGTTGTATAGAATAGTAGAAAAGGAATTGTTTGTTTTCCAAATGTATATAAATCGTTTCATCAAGTCTTATAAAAGAGTGTGTGCTATTCCCACAATGTTGCGCACACACAAAAATTTGCAGTTTCTGGCTTTGTGCAATGTTTTCATGAACGATGTCACAGAACTTTGTACTTGTGGCATGTACTTGTATCATGTACTAAATATTTCAATGTCCAAAAATTCCAAAATGATGAGTGCCAGTTTTGCGACTACTTTTGTAGCCATGTATTTTGTCACTTAGCATATCTGGTTTTTACTTTACAGGCATTCGTATAAAAAACGAAAATGTTATTGGTACCGTCAACTCATAGCTGCTCCCTGACCAGGGTCATAACCCTGGCTAGAGGTTACCAGGTGCTGTTTAGTTGTCACCCCTTTTTTGCAGCACCCTACTAACATGATCACCCCTTTCTCATTGGTGTTGGTGTTTTGCATGTCTTGTTCTAACATTTCACTGTCGTCACAATTTGATAGCTTTTTCATTTGGAGAGTTATACGATATATTTTCTAATCTAACGAACAATATACATACTTAATGTTCACAGTTGTTATTATTCTATACTTTTAAATGGCTAAGGTTAGAACAATTATGTGACCTATCTGGTAGTAAGTGTTAGACAGAAGTAAAATTATTTGCATTTAAGCAAATTTATGTTACACTGCTCTTTTATTTGATGTCAAAATATTTTTGTGAAAACAATATTTTATGTTATGTGACATTTTACTTTTTAATTAAATTTATTAGCCCTGACCCAAAATGTCACCAGCTGTCTACTATGGAGTTTATATTCGACCAGAGATTTTGGATAACTCATCTTTGTTGACATGTTTCTGTGTTACCATGGTAACTGTATTTGTTGTAGATCTTCGATTGTCTCGCAGACCACTGGATACGATCACCAACAGTGGCAGCACTTCCTTTGTCAACCAAACCAGTGACATCAAGTGTGTGTAGTCAGCACAGCAGCACTCAACATTGTGATACATGACATACAGCTTAATGTCACCACAACATTGTGATACATGACATACAGCTTAATGTCACCACAACATTGTGATACATGACATACAGCTTAATGTCACCACAACATTGTGATACATGACATACAGCTTAATGTCACCACAACATTGTGATACATGACATACAGCTTAATGTCACCACAACATTGTGATACATGACATACAGCTTAATGTCACCACAATAACGCGTCATTTTGAATGAATGACACTTCCGATTATTCTGCTTGTCAGTTCGCCTAATAACATTGTCACAGTCGATGAGCACTGACCAGATTTCAGTTAAATTAACATACTTATCAGTTCCTTACAAAGTTTTCATTATAAAGTTCATTTTCCTGGTAAAATACTGTTGGACTGAACATAATTGTCTTGCACAAAAATTATTAGATGTAAATCTTGGATAATCATTTATGATGTGTTCTTGTCAGCTGATATGATACATGTTGTTTTACTGAAATACTTCCGCTTTATGTTTGTAGATGTGTAGAATGGGTTTTCCTCAAGTAGCCATTTTATTCATTCGTTTTGCATAACATCTTTAGGTAGACATTTCTTAATGAATGTTTTAGTGACACGTTGCATTGTTTGTAGGCAAGTCATCATCAACCCAGTCTTCAATGCTAGCTCTGTAGACTAAATAGTTGGTTAATTAAGTGTCTGTTGTGTTTCCCTAGATTGTTTTATCCAGCTGCAAATGTTTACACCCCGTCACTCCCACTCACCCCAGATTCAACCTGTCATGTGGAAACCCTGTGTATATATTCCACCAACAATTAAGCCTACCAAGATGGTTGTGAGATTTTGAATGAGGAAAGGGATTAGTGGCTGTGGCTAGTGTACATATGTATAATGTATTATTTGGTAAGCTCATTAAGGTAGCCATTCTTTGGTTATTGATTCATAGAATCTGCACTAACAAGTGAATGTTGCATGTGTGACTGATTTGTGAATTCTCCATTCAGCGGGGCGGCTGTACTTACCGTGGGAACTGTAATTATTTTATCAGTAGTTAGGATATTGCAACTGGAATTTTTATGATAAAATGTGTTGTAGTGCATGTTCAGTTACAAAAATGCAGTAACAAGTGTTTTTTATTACAGCACCAGAGCTTGTCCGGTTGCGTTTCTGACTTTGCACTGTAGTGAAATGTAAATGTTGGGTACATTTGTTGGATCTGTACAATCTGCAAATTGCTTCTCAGTGTGTATGCTTGGTTGTAACTGTGTCAAACAAACATATTTTATAATATAGATCACAAAATAAACAGTGAATAAATAATACACCCTAAATGACACAACCCATTTACTCAACTGGTACCACGATAATGTGAAAGTTTGACAGCCAAAACGATTCTGGTGTTTGTGCAGTGCAGTCAGCACAACCAGCAAATGTAAGCACTACTGAACTCTTGCTGGACATGAGTGTATAAATATAGTTTATTATTCATTAAAATCATCAAAAAGTACCTACTGTCTCAAATTAAAATGTAGCTACAAACTGTTCAGTCAAAATCCAAGGTAGGAAGCTCTACAAAAACGTCCAACTAGTCTACACCCCCTTGAGGTTCAGCAAAAACGTCCAACTAGTCTACACCACCTTGAGGTTCACCAAAAACGTCCAACTAGTCTACACCACCTTGAGGTTCATCAAAACCATCCAACTACAGTCTACACCCCATTGAAGTTCACCAAAAACGTCCAACTAGTCTACACCACTTTGAGGTTCAGCAAAACCGTCCAACTACAGTCTACACCCCATTGAGGTTCAGCAAAAACGTCCAACTAGTCTACACCACCTTGAGGTTCACCTACAGTCTACACCCCATTGAGGTTCACCAGAAACGTCCAACTAGTGTACACCACCTTGAGGTTCACCAAAAACGTCCAACTAGTCTACACCACCTTGAGGTTCACCAAAAACGTCCAACTAGTCTACACCACCTTGAGGTTCATCAAAACCGTCCAACTACAGTCTACACACCATTGAGGTTCAGCAAAAATGTCCAACTAATCTACACCACCTTGAGGTTCAGCAAAAACGTCCAACTAGTCTACACCACCTTGAGGTTCAGCAAAAACGTCAACTAGTCTGCACCCCTTGAAGTTCACCAAAAACGTCCAACTAGTCTACACCACCATTGAGGTTCAGCAAAACCGTCCAACTACAGTCTACACCCCATTGAGGTTCAGCAAAAAACGTCCAACTAGTCTACACCACCTTGAGGTTCAGCAAAACCGTCCAACTA
>CM034531.1:84599812-84719851 GCA_020002185.1 Paraescarpia echinospica
AAAACGTCCAACTAGTCTACACCACCTTGAGGTTCAGCAAAACCGTCCAACTAGTCTACACCACCTTGAGGTTCAGCAAAACCGTCCAACTAGTCTACACCACCTTGAGGTTCAGCAAAACCGTCCAACTACAGTCTACACCCCATTGAGGTTCACCAAAAACGTCCAACTAGTCTACACCACCTTGAGGTTCACCAGAAACGTCCAACTAGTCTACACCACCTTGAGATTCACCAAAAACGTCCAACTAGTCTACACCACCTTGAGGTTCAGCAAAACCGTCCAACTACAGTCTACACCCCATTGAGGTTCACCAAAAAACGTCCAACTAGTCTACACCCCATTGAAGTTCACCAAAAACGTCCAACTAGTCTACACCACCTTGAGGTTCAGCAAAACCGTCCAACTACAGTCTACACCCCATTGAGGTTCAGCAAAAACGTCCAACTAATCTACACCACCTTGAGGTTCAGCAAAAACGTCCAACTAGTCTACACCACCTTGAGGTTCAGCAAAACCGTCCAACTACAGTCTATATTAAGGTTCAGCAAAAACGTCCAACTAGTCTACACCACCTTGAGGTTCAGCAAAAACGTCCAACTAGTCTACACCACCTTGAGGTTCAGCAAAAACGTCCAACTAGTCTACACCACCTTGAGGTTCAGCAAAAAACGTCCAACTAGTCTACACCACCTTGAGGTTCAGCAAAACCGTCCAACTAGTCTACACCACCTTGAGGTTCACCAAAAACGTCCAACTAGTCTACACCACCTTGAGGTTCAGCAAAACCGTCCAACTACAGTCTACACCCCATTGAGGTTCAGCAAAAACGTCCAACTAGTCTACACCACCTTGAGGTTCAGCAAAAACGTCCAGCTAGTCTACACCACCTTGAGGTTCAGCAAAAACGTCCAACTAGTCTACACCACCTTGAGGTTCATCAAAACCGTCCAACTACAGTCTACACCCCATTGAGGTTCACCAAAAACGTCCAACTAGTCTACACCACCTTGAGGTTCACCAGAAACGTCCAACTAGTCTACACCACCTTGAGGTTCAGCAAAAACGTCCAACTAGTCTACACCACCTTGAGGTTCACCAAAAACGTCCAACTAGTCTACACCACCTTGAGGTTCAGCAAAACCGTCCAACTACAGTCTACACCCCATTGAGGTTCAGCAAAAACGTCCAACAAGTCTACACCACCTTGAGGTTCAGCAAAACCGTCCATCTACAGTCTACACCCCATTGAGGTTCACCAAAAACGTCCAACTAATCTACACCACCTTGAGATTCACCAAAAACGTCCAACTAGTCTACACCACCTTGAGGTTCACCAAAAACGTCCAACTAGTCTACACCACCTTGAGGTTCACCTAAAACGTCCAACTAGTCTACACCATCTTGAGGTTCAGCAAAACCGTCCAACTACAGTCTACACCCCATTGAGGTTCACCAAAAACGTCCAACTATTCTACACCACCTTGAGGTTCTCCAAAAACGTCCAACTAGTCTACACCACCTTGAGGTTCATCAAAACCGTCCAACTACAGTCTACACCCCATTGAGGTTCACCAAAAACGTCCAACTAGTCTACACCACCTTGGTGTTCACCAAAAACGTCCAACTAGTCTACACCACCTTGAGGTTCAGCAAAACCGTCCAACTACAGTCTACACCCCATTGAGGTTCAGCAAAAACGTCCAACTAATCTACACCACCTTGAGGTTCAGCAAAAACGTCCAACTAGTCTACACCACCTTGAGGTTCAGCAAAATCGTCCAACTACAGTCTACACCCCATTGAGTTTCAGCAAAACGTCCAACCAGTCTTTTACACCACCGAGGTTCAGCAAAAACGTCCAACTAGGCTCCACCACCCTTGAGGTTCACCAAAACGTCCAACTAGTCTGCTAAGGTTCACACCTTGAGGTCTTCAGCAAAAACCGTCCAAACGTATAGTCTACACCCCATTGAGGTCTCACTCAAAAACGTCCAACTAGCTCCTGCTACACCACCTTGAGGTTCCCACCAGCCCCAACTAATGTTACACCACCTGAGGTTCACCAAAACGTCCAACTAGTCTAAGCACCACCTTGAGGCTCCGCGGGCAAAACCGTCCAACTACAGTCTACACCCCATTGAGGTTCATGTTAAAAACGTCCAACTAATCTTACACCACCTTGAGGTTCACAGCAAAACGTCCAACTAGTCTGCTAAAACCATCTTGGAGGTTCACCTCAGGAAACGTCCAACTAGCTCCCAAGTACCACTCCTGAGTCACCAAAAACGTCCAACTAGTCTACACCACCTTGAGGTTCAGCAAAACCGTCCAATTACAGTCTACACCCCATTGAGGTTCAGCAAAAACGTCCAACTAATCTACACCACCTTGAGGTTCAGCAAAAACGTCCAACTACTCTACACCACCTTGAGGTTCAGCAAAATCGTCCAACTACAGTCTACACCCCATTGAGGTTCAGCAAAAATGTCCAACTAGTCTACACCACCTTGAGGTTCAGCAAAAATGTCCAACTAGTCTACACCACCTTGAGGTTCAGCAAAAACGTCCAACTAGTCTACACCACCTTGAGGTTCAGCAAAAAACGTCCAACTAGTCTACACCACCTTGAGGTTCAGCAAAACCGTCCAACTAGTCTACACCACCTTGAGGTTCACCAAAAACGTCCAACTAGTCTACACCACCTTGAGGTTCAGTAAAACCGTCCAACTACAGTCTACACCCCATTGAGGTTCAGCAAAAACGTCCAACTAGTCTACACCACCTTGAGGTTCAGCAAAAACGTCCAGCTAGCCTACACCACCTTGAGGTTCAGCAAAAACGTCCAACTAGTCTACACCACCTTGAGGTTCATCAAAACCGTCCTACTACAGTCTACACCCCATTGAGGTTCACCAAAAACGTCCAACTAGTCTACACCACCTTGAGGTTCACCAGAAACGTCCAACTAGTCTACACCACCTTGAGGTTCAGCAAAACGTCCAACTAGTCTGCCACCACCTTGAGGTTCACCAAAACGTCCAACCAGGCTCCACACCACCTCCGAGGTCTGCAAAACCAGTCCAACTACAGTCTTACACCCCATTGAGGTTCAGCAAAACGTCCAACTAATTTACATACCCACCTTTGAGGTTCAGCAAAAACGTCCAACTAGTCTACACCACCTTGAGGTTCAGCAAAACCGTCCAACTAGTCTACACCACCTTGAGGTTCACCAAAAACGTCCAACTAGTCTACACCACCTTGAGGTTCAGCAAAACCGTCCAACTACAGTCTACACCCCATTGAGGTTCAGCAAAAACGTCCAACTAGTCTACACCACCTTGAGGTTCAGCAAAACCGTCCAACTAGTCTACACCACCTTGAGGTTCACCAAAAACGTCCAACTAGTCTACACCACCTTGAGGTTCAGCAAAACCGTCCAACTACAGTCTACACCCCATTGAGGTTCACCAAAAACGTCCAACTAGTCTACACCACCTTGAGGTTCACCAGAAACGTCCAACTAGTCTACACCACCTTGAGATTCACCAAAAACGTCCAAATAGTCTACACCACCTTGAGGTTCAGCAAAACCGTCCAACTACAGTCTACACCCCATTGAGGTTCAGCAAAAACGTCCAACTAATCTACACCACCTTGAGGTTCAGCAAAAACGTCCAACAAGTCTACACCACCTTGACGTTCAGCAAAACCGTCCATCTACAGTCTACACCCCATTGAGGTTCACCCAAAACGTCCAACTAATCTACACCACCTTGAGGTTCACCAAAAACGTCCAACTAGTCTACACCACCTTGAGGTTCACCAAAAACGTCCAACTAGTCTACACCACCTTGAGGTTCACCTAAAACGTCCAACTAGTCTACACCATCTTGAGGTTCAGCAAAACCGTCCAACTACAGTCTACACCCCATTGAGGTTCACCAAAAACGTCCAACTATTCTACACCACCTTGAGGTTCTCCAAAAACGTCCAACTAGTCTACACCATCTTGAGGTTCACCAAAAACGTCCAACTAGTCTGCGCCACCTTGAGGTTCACCAAAAACGTCCAACTAGTCTACACCACCTTGGTGTTCACCTAAAACGTCCAACTAGTCTACACCACCTTGAGGTTCAGCAAAATCGTCCATCTGCAGTCTACACCCCATTGAGGTTCACCAAAAACGTCCAACTAGTCTACACCACGAGGTTCACCAGAAACGTCCAACTAGTCTACACCACCTTGAGGTTCAGCAAAAACGTCCAGCTAATCTACACCATCTTGAGGTTCAGCAAAAACGTCCAACTAGTCTACACCACCTTGAGGTTCAGCAAACCCGTCCAACTACAGTCTACACCCCATTGAGGTTCACCAAAAAACGTCCAACCAGTCTACACCCCATTGAAGTTCACCAAAAACGTCCAACTAGTCTACACCACCTTGAGGTTCACCAGAAACGTCCAACTAGTCTACACCACCTTGAGGTTCAGCAAAAACCTCCAACTAATATACACCACCTTGAGGTTCAGCAAAAACGTCCAATTAGTCTACACCACCTTGAGGTTCAGCAAAACCGTCCAACTACAGTCTACACCCCATTGAGGTTCAGCAAAAACGTCCAACTAGTCTACACCACCTTGAGGTTCAGCAAAACCGTCCAACTAGTCTACACCACCTTGAGGTTCACCAAAAACGTCCAACTAGTCTACACCACCTTGAGGTTCAGCAAAACCGTCCAACTACAGTCTACACCCCATTGAGGTTCAGCAAAAACGTCCAACTAGTCTACACCACCTTGAGGTTCAGCAAAAACGTCCAGCTAGTCTACACCACCTTGAGGTTCAGCAAAAACGTCCAACTAGTCTACACCACCTTGAGGTTCATAAAAACCGTCCAACTACGGTCTACACCCCATTGAGGTTCACCAAAAACGTCCAACTAGTCTACACCACCTTGAGGTTCACCAGAAACGTCCAACTAGTCTACACCACCTTGAGGTTCATCAAAACCGTCCAACTACAGTCTACACCCCATTGAGGTTCAGCAAAAACGTCCAACTAATCTACACCACCTTGAGGTTCAGCAAAAACGTCCAACTACTCTACACCACCTTGAGGTTCACCAGAAACGTCCAACTAGTCTACACCACCTTGAGGTTCACCAGAAACGTCCAACTAGTCTACACCACCTTGAGGTTCAGCAAAAACGTCCAACTAGTCTACACCACCTTGAGGTTCACCAAAAACGTCCAACTAGTCTACACCACCTTGAGGTTCAGCAAAACCGTCCAACTACAGTCTACACCCCATTGAGGTTCAGCAAAAACGTCCAACTAATCTACACCACCTTGAGGTTCAGCAAAAACGTCCAACAAGTCTACACCACCTTGAGGTTCAGCAAAACCGTCCATCTACAGTCTACACCCCATTGAGGTTCACCCAAAACGTCCAACTAATCTACACCACCTTGAGGTTCACCAAAAACGTCCAACTAGTCTACACCACCTTGAGGTTCACCAAAAACGTCCAACTAGTCTACACCACCTTGAGGTTCACCTAAAACGTCCAACTAGTCTACACCATCTTGAGGTTCAGCAAAACCGTCCAACTACAGTCTACACCCCATTGAGGTTCACCAAAAACGTCCAACTATTCTACACCACCTTGAGGTTCTCCAAAAACGTCCAACTAGTCTACACCACCTTGAGGTTCATCAAAACCGTCCAACTACAGTCTACACCCCATTGAGGTTCACCAAAAACGTCCAACTAGTCTACACCACCTTGGTGTTCACCTAAAACGTCCAACTAGTCTACACCACCTTGAGGTTCAGCAAAACCGTCCATCTGCAGTCTACACCCCATTGAGGTTCACCAAAAACGTCCAACTAGTCTACACCACCTTGAGGTTCAGCAAAAACGTCCAACTAATATACACCACCTTGAGGTTCAGCAAAAACGTCCAACTAGTCTACACCACCTTGAGGTTCAGCAAAACCGTCCAACTACAGTCTACACCCCATTGAGGTTCAGCAAAAACGTCCAACTAGTCTACACCACCTTGAGGTTCAGCAAAAACGTCCAACTAGTCTACACAACCTTGAGGTTCAGCAAAACCGTCCAACTACAGTCTACACCCCATTGAGGTGCAGCAAAAACGTCCAACTAATCTACACCACCTTGAGGTTCAGCAAAAACGTCCAACTAATCTACACCACCTTGAGGTTCACCAAAAACGGCCAACTAGTCTACACCACCTTGAGGTTCGCCAAAAACGTCCAACTAGTCTACACCACCTTGAGGTTCACCTAAAACGTCCAACTAGTCTACACCATCTTGAGGTTCAGCAAAACCGTCCAACTACAGTCTACACCCCATTGAGGTTCACCAAAAACGTCCAACTAGTCTACACCACCTTGAGGTTCACCAAAAACGTCCAACTAGTCTACACCACCTTGAGGTTCATCAAAACCGTCCAACTACAGTCTACACCCCATTGAGGTTCACCAAAAACGTCCAACTAGTCTACACCACCTTGAGGTTCACCAAAAACGTCCAACTAGTCTACACCACCTTGAGGTTCACCAAAAACGTCCAACTAGTCTACACCACCTTGAGGTTCACCTAAAACGTCCAACTAGTCTACACCACCTTGAGGTTCAGCAAAACCGTCCAACTGCAGTCTACACCCCATTGAGGTTCACCAAAAACGTCCAACTAGTCTACACCACCTTGAGGTTCACCAGAAACGTCCAACTAGTCTACACCACCTTGAGGTTCAGCAAAAACGTCCAACTAGTCTACACCACCTTGAGGTTCAGCAAAACCGTCCAACTAGTCTACACCCCATTGAGATTCACCAAAAAACGTCCAACTAGTCTACACCCCATTGAAGTTCAGCAAAAACGTCCAACTAGTCTACACCACCTTGAGGTTCAGCAAAAACGTCCAACTAGTCTACACCACCTTGAGGTTCAGCAAAAACGCCCAACTAGTCTACACCACCTTGAGGTTCAGCAAAACCGTCCAACTAGTCTACACCACCTTGAGGTTCAGCAAAACCGTCCAACTAGTCTACACCACCTTGAGGTTCATCAAAACCGTCCATCTACAGTCTACACCCCATTGAGGTTCACCAAAAACGTCCAACTAGTCTACACCACCTTGAGGTTCACCAAAAACGTCCAACTATTCTACACCACCTTGAGGTTCACCAAAAACGTCCAACTAGTCTACACCACCTTGAGGTTCACCAAAAATGCCCAACTAGTCTTCACCACCTTGAGGTTCACCAAAAACGTCCAACTAGTCTACACCACCTTGAGGTTCACCAAAAATAATCTACACCACCCCCTTGAGATTCACAAAAAACCTCCAATACACCCCCTTGTGACAAACCAAAATACTTCCCTTGAGACTCACCGTCTCTGCAGTGTAAGGCCAAGTAAGTAAAAGAACTCCCATGTTAAAGAAAGTTGAGTTACAAGCCGAAATGCAATCAAGGCATAGGTAGGCCCTAAGCATTATGATTATGAAGTATTCTTATAATTATGACTAAATACGAATCCTTTCAAGTGTCTTTTGAAAAAAAACCTGGCTGCGGGCCCCTATTTGTAGCGTCACATTTATCAAGACAATATATTAATTAGACTTGCCAAATTAGGCAAGGCCTAATGCTTAACATGTTGACGGGTTAATAAACGATACACATCTAACAAGCATAATTTCAAGGCGCATTTGATGGTTCGTTGTCTTATTTTGACTGTTGTTTGGCTCTGAAAAGAGCCGTTTTGTTTTGACGGTGTGATTCTGCGTCTAACTTGGGCTAAGCTTTCGTCCCCGAATTCTTCGACTTGGGAATAAGGATGGACTGGATGTTGGGAAGAACACCGCCTTGTGCAACCGTCACGCCAGACAGCAACCTGTTGAGCTCTTCGTCGTTGCGGATAGCCAGCTGCAAGTGTCGGGGAACGATCCTAACTTTCTTGTTATCCCTGGCCGCGTTGCCCGCCAACTCCAAGATCTCGGCGGCCAAGTATTCCATGACAGCCGCCAGATACACCGGCGCGCCAGCACCGATACGCTCGGCGTAGTTTCCCCGGCGCAGCATGCGATGGACACGCGCTACGGGGAACTGCAGTCCTGCCTTCGACGACCGACTTTTTGGTTTCGCCTTTGCCTTACCACCTTTGCCACGTCCGGACATGATTTGCTTTACTCGCTTCAGTATTTAACCAGGCTAACAAACCAAACAACTAGTTTTAATAAGCGAACACAATTTGCTTATATACAGCAGCACTAAGTTCAGCATGCTGGCATTTCGGCACGCCCACGTGACTTTAGTGTTCACCTATACTTTACGCTCTTTGACTTTGTGTGATTTTGTTGTTGTTGTGCGCAACATTGATACTAAGACATCGGAACCGGGAGTTCTAATGGTGGGATAGGGGGTTGGGGTGGTGACAGGATTAGCTCCCTGCTATCTAGGAGAGGGGAGGTGGAATTTTGGGGTGTTTTTTGGTGAAGGTGGGGGATTTTAAAAAACCTCAAGGGATGCTATTGAAGGTTTTGAGGAGGCTCAATGTGGAATTTTTGGGGAGCCTCGGGGAGGGGTGCAATTGCAGGTTGTTTTTGGGGAGCCTCAATGTGGGGGATGTTCGGTGGTGCAACTGAAAGTTTTTGGTGAGCCTCGGCTGTATTAAAAGCAGAAGATGCATGATTTTAGAATGAATCTTGTACTATGTCTACTGCGTTGTTACAGACGCACACGTCGCTAAATAAGTCGAGCAGCTTTGGCCCTTTGAGTGGATTTCCAAAAGATGCAAGCATACAAGGGTGCTTTGTATATGGCCAGGAAGACGAATTGTGATGCTTCGTTGATGCAGACTACATAATCAGATATATTTAGTCATGCGTAGGGGACCTCTACCGAACGTGGCGTCGTGTGCATCTCAAAGACGTGTAGCAACAAGCCCTGCCCCTGGGCCGGGGTTGTGTCTATTTGTTGCACTGATTTCATAATTTAGCAATAAGGAACTTCTTTAGTTTCTTCACAAAGTATCAAGAGAAGCTATTCAAAACATCATCATAAAGTTGGTGTCCTGTACCTGCCAATCCTTATTGGTGAACCTAATCAGGTAATGTGGGGGTGCATTTGAAGGTTTTTGGTGGGCCTTAAATTTCCTGGATTTATCAAGTTGGCAGGCATAGACATAGTGTAGCCGAGGCCATTCGCACCTTTATTTTGTATGACACGATGAATGAATTGCTTATTGTTACGACGCACAAATCGAAAGTAGAATTTGCTGAATTGTCAAGCCAATGGGTTGTGAAAGGCAAAATTAATGGACCATGCATTCAACGTTTGCGAGGACCTAGTGTGAGTGTGTGTGTGCACGCGTAGGTAATCTATAGTAGCAAATTCCTTTGAGAAAGATGGTTGGCTCTGAAAAGAGCCGTTTGTTTCAACCGCCAACTTATTTTGTTGTGCTGGTGTACTTGGTGACAGCCTTCGTCCCTTCGCTAACGGCATGCTTCGCTAATTCGCCTGGAAGGAGCAGTCGAACAGCCGTCTGTATTTCTCGACTGGTGATGGTAGCTCGCTTACCGTATTGAGCCAGATGGGATGCTTCTTTTGCAATTCGTTCGAAGATGTCATGAACAAAGGAATTCATGACGCTCATAGCTTTGCTTGATATGCCAGTGTCTGGGTGGACTTGTTTAAGAACCCTGTAAATATAGATACCAAAGCTCTCCCTCCTTCGTGTACGTTTGCGATTCTTCCTGTCAGGACGACCCGCCTTCTTCGCTGCCGGTGCAGCCTTCTTTGCGCCTTTGGAAGCAGTTTTCGGAGCCATAGCAAAGCTTACTACGTAAAAGAGGATATCACAATAAATTCATACTTATCCCTTTTATAGTTATTTTCATTTGGAGATGAACACTACAGTCACGTGGTCGTGCCGAAAAATGCGCGTGCGCAGTACGCATATTTTATTTCGGCACATCATGTTTGGTATAAAAGAACACGGTTCGTTACATCGTTGAATTTATTCTATTCGGTGTTCTTCAAGTAAGCAAGTCATGACTGGTCGTGGAAAAGGAGGCAAAGCTCGTCAAAAGGGAAAGACCCGTTCCTCGCGGGCCGGTCTTCAATTCCCAGTTGGTCGCATCCACCGACACTTGCGCAAAGGCAACTACTCCGACCGCATCGGCGCAGGAGCTTCGGTCTACTTGGCGGCTGTCATGGAGTATTTGGCAGCTGAAGTGCTCGAGTTGGCTGGCAACGCAGCCAGGGACAACAAGAAATCGAGGATCATCCCCCGACACTTGCAGCTGGCTATCCGCAACGATGAAGAGCTCAACAGGTTGCTGTCAGGCGTGACGGTTGCACAGGGCGGCGTTCTTCCCAACATCCAGTCTGTGCTACTTCCAAAGAAGTCTCACGCGTCATCTCGCAGCCAGAAGTCGAACTAAGCCAACGTTCTGCTTCGTCCAAAAACGGCTCTTTTCAGAGCCAACTACTGTTTCACACTAAAACACGAATACCATTTAACGTTTACTAGTCTAATCATTTAGTACTGACAGTATCCGGGGTAAGCGCCGTGCAGACGATTTCGTGCGCGGTTGATTTGACGTCATTGGTTTTTGCGTAGTCGGCCCTAGAATGTAATTGGACGTCTTGCCAAAAGCGGTAATGGCAGCGAGTAGCGGGGCGATATTTTCAGGGAGACATCAAGTAACACAAGTTGGCTCCGTGACAGCTGGACCGATTTATGATGCCGATGGCAACGAAGTTGAGGTAATGTTGTGAAGTAGTCCCATGCACAAACTGTATTGATGTTTCTTCTGCGCGAACAAAATCGTCAGCGATACACATGCAGTATGAAAGAGGGGGTGTTTACCCGTCTTGTTTCGCTTCCTGCAGTGTAGACGTAACGGTGTTTTAGTGGTAACGTCAGTGGCGCGGAAACGAAATTCATATTGGGGTGGGGGGGCTACCGGAGCTTCAGAACCACTAGAAAATTTTCGCCGCTGCATATCTTCACATCTTCCTTCACCTTGTCGCTGTCTTGGTTGGCTCGACTGTGACATCAAAAAGTCTGAAAAGACGGGGGGAGGGGGTGCTGTTGGAAATTTTGCGCCGCTGTTACTTCAGCTTCTCGGCTGTGAATTCATGACATCTGAACACGGGGGTGAACAGTGCTGTTGAAAATTTTACTTTTTTACATCACGCCGCTGCTGTCAATTTACCTTCTCCAGCTTCTCTGGTTGTGCTGTCTTGGCTGAAATTATATCTGAAGCCCGGGGAGAGGGGGTGCTTTGAAAATTGTTTTTGCCACCGTGCCGCTTATTACTGGGGGGGGGGAGAGAATCATGTCTGCTCTCCAATTGCACACACCTTTCACAGTCAACAATAATACACATTAATTGTCTCATAAAAATTAGATTTCCACCCACCATTGACTCGCCACAAAAACAAACATTCATGCTGACATTTAATGGGGGGCAGAACCATATATGTCTGCCCCCCTGGAATTTCTCTCCTGTGCCTGTGGGTAACGTTAGCGTTTTTAAATGATAGAAGTTTTTGTACTAACTTGTTATACAGTTAATGTGGACACACCGAGGAAGTGCCTTTGGAATAAAATGAAAATTGTCAACATGAATTTAGGATTCACATGAATAATGAGATTATCATTAACATAAAATTAATTTAGCAACATTGCTAAATTTATGTGCACTTTTTCGTATCCTTACCATTGTGTTGAAGCTTTCTATGTTTCAGTGTGGTTGAGACATCTTTGTTTTCATGTTTCTTACAGATTTCAGATAAACTAACCAATTTTCTAGACCATAAATCCCGGCATGCACACCATTTAATAAGACTCATTTGTGACAAATGTTACTGTCTTGGAGAATTCCTCGATAATTTATTCGGTCATGCATTGCAGAGTGTTATAAAACAAGTTTGAAATTGTTGTCGCAGATGAGCCACATTGTGTACATGAGTATACAGTGTGTACCTACTATTCCACATTGTGTATATGAGTATACAGTGTGTACCTACTATTCCACATTGTGTATATGAGTATACAGTGTGTACCTACTATTCCAAATTGTGTATATGAGTATACAGTGTGCACCTACTATTCCACCATTGGTGGCACATTGGAAACATACTTTTTGCCTCCCAAAATGTTTTCAGATACTTAGCCAATCAGGAGCTTCCTTGCAGTCATGGGACTGTCTGTAAAATGAAGACGAAATGATGCAGGTTTTTTGTTTATGACATAGGGGGTCTATAATGTTATAACATGTTGCGGCTTAAAGATTAAGGGAAATTAAATTTTAAATGTTTTTGAAACTTTATATACGTAAACTTAATACTCTTTTCAAGTAATGTGCCAAATATGAAGCCTGTTCATTGCGAACTCATGTCGCTAACCCTGCTCAAACATGGTCATTTCATGACTGTGTTTTCACTATTTTGTTAGTGACAGTAATCATAATTTTAAGATTCACATTTGCAGCTTTTATCAATTTGCAATAGCTCAAGGGACAAAGCAGCAATCAATAATGTGAATCCGATATTCTAAAAAAATTATGCGGTGATGTCGAACCTTGGACAAGTTCATTCACTCTACGTTGCTCCAGTTCACTCAGCTGTATGAATGAGTACCTGGCTATAGACAGTGGTGGATATTTGTGTACGAATAGTCTTCACACATTAATTGCAGTGTGGCTGGATGCTTCTAAGAGAAGTCGAGATGGTGTTCGATTGAACAGGGCTGCCAGGGAGTAAAGTGTAAAGTGCTTTGAGCAGGCCTGATGACTGGATACTGCGCTATATAATAACTTACCTTTTTTTACTTTTTTGGTCTCATGACCTGTGGGGATCCATGTTGGTTCACAGCAGGCATCGGGCAATAAACTTGAAAGGTTAATTAATTAAATTACAGTTAAGAAATTTCAAAAATTAAATTAAAGTAACATATTTATCAAGTCAATTAAATTAAATTAACCTCTCGTTTTTTCTCAATTAAATTGACAATTAACTTTAACTCATTTAATCATTAATTGTAATTAACTTCAACTAAATTAATAATTAACTGTAATTAAAGGGAATAAAAACATATATTGCTTGAATTCATGTTACATTACATCCTGCTATCTATTTCCACATCCACCAAGCAAAAAAATCAAAAAAATTCAGTGAATTAGAAATTCCACATTTTATGCTGTACATCCGGACATTTTCGAATATGCATATTTTTGGCACGCTTTTTGGGATGCCGAGATGTGACGTCACTTATGACTCAAACTCGCATCAGGCTGACCCTTTCCATGCATTCAGAGCATGTTTACAAGTATAGTTTTTGGGTCGAAACGAGCGTCGGAATGAGTTATTGTGCAATTTTCCGACGTAATACAAACACTAGTCATCATAGAGGAACAAGCAGTTATCTTACGGTTCCACATAAATCCAATTTTATTCAAAACAACGTATGCGAATTGGCTTACAAGTCGACTAGGTTTCACCGAGCTTGGGCTCGTTTTCCGAATAATTATATCGAATGCAACCAATGGGAGATAATCTACACCAATAAACATACATAGCAAACATATAGTGTATCCAGCTATATAAAGTAACGTGTATAATCTCATAATATCACTGGAATATCGATATATGAAGGAGTTGTACAATTTACCATAACAACTTAAATCAGTTAGACAGTTTCCGCTGGTCCCGCTAGCTCAGTGGGTAGGCGCGTTGGTTACTTGTCGTTTTTTTACAATCGGGCGACACCGGTTCAATCCTGACAGCATGCAAACTATTGATTTTCTTTACACTTTTTTTGTTTATGTTTTCACGAAGTAATATAAACCAAATCATTTAGTATACTATGATGCATTGTTTGTAAATAATTTTTATTTTTGTAGTAATTATTTATTCGCCACAAAAATGAAAATATGGTCATTATATAACGATGTTTCTAAATTTTATTTATCCAAACAAATATAATGTAATGGATATATAATTTATTAATTGTAAATATATTGTACAGTAATATATTATTATATATGTGAAAAAGATTGTGATCTGTCTGGATAAATACAATTTAGAAACATCGTTATATATAATGACCATATTTTCATTTGTGGCGAATAAATAATTACTACAAAAATTTATAAAATATTTACAAACAGTGCATCATAGTATACTAAATGATTTGGTTTATATTACTTCGTGAAAACATAAAAAAAAAAGTGTAAAGATTGAACCGGCGTCGCCCGATTGTAAAACAAACGCCAATGAACCAACGCGTTTACCAAGTGAGCTATCGGGTCCGGCAGAAATTCGCTGACTGATTTCAGTTGTTATGATAAATTGTATAACTCCTTCATACATTGATATTCTAGTGATATTATGAGATTTTACACGTTACTTTCTGTAACTGGATACGATATATGTTTGCTATGTATGTATATTGGTGTACATTATCTCCCGTTGGTTGCATTCGATATAATTATTCGGAAAACGAGCCCAAGCTCGGTGAAACCTAGTCGACTTGTACTATAAGTTGTAGGCTCATTCGCATTCATTGTTTTGAATAAAATTTAATTCAAGTGGAACCGTAAGATAACTGCTTGTTCCTCTATGATGACTAGTGTTTGTATTACATCGGATTATTGCATAACAACTCATTCTGACGCTCGTTTCGACCCCAACATTATCCATGTAAACATGCTCTGAATGCATAGCAAGGGTCGGCCTGCTGCGAGTGTGAGTCATGTGTGACGTTAAGATACCACGTGATCGCCTAGCTCATTAAAATTTTATTTTCCGCGGGAATCGCTACACAGAGGGGTTTAAAATCGAATTTATGCTGCAAATGTATTTTTCTGTATTTTTTTAATGTTCTCGAATGTTACATGCAATATTAAACTTTCTGTACACATGGAAAACGGATTTTAGCTAATGCCTTGTTTTTATTTCCTTTAAAACAGCAATAAACTTTCTGTGGTAAAAACAGCAATTCATTGATTGACAGTATTAACACATTGAATGTGTTTTCTAAGAACACACAAACAATTACACATGGTCCGCAAGTACTGTAACTAGTGTTAGTTCATCAGGCAGTTGTTAACCAGTGCTCACTGTCTGGTCCAGATCATCCTCGCAAGCCAGGGCTGTTTGCCATGCAAAACTATCGAAGTGCGGAAGTTAGCTGAGTCAAACTAGTAATTGACTTCACCAGTCACGACTGCATCACCCATGAGAACAGCGCAAATACCCGCCCCAATTTGAAGACGGATAAACGACTTCGGGGAATCCCAATACATAATGACTCGTTTGACCATTAGCACGAGCAGCTGAGCGGTATTGTGTATTCGAATAATTGCTTCTACTTCCTAAACATTGCATGTAACACGACCCACGGTTGGTTGAAATTAGTTTTATTATGACCATCTGACCTGCCGCCAACCACTGATCTAGTGAGTGATTTCATAGGTTGAACTTACATTCAGAGTTTTACAAAGCGATCAGCCAGGGGGTACTGCTGGCTGGCACCGATGTAATCAGCAGCAGCGACCCCTGGCGCCAGAGGATGGTCCAGATCATTTATTACATTTCAAGCACACCAGCAATTCAAATGGATAATGCCAGTTGTCACCTAGAATCTTTCAGCACTGATCACCTTTCCAGCTACACTAAACAGTTCCAGATGGCAGATACCCTCTGTATTGCATGCACTTGGATGGGTGATAAAGTCAGTACTCTTTCATAACACAGTACAGTTGCACACAGCCCAGTGCTGGTACAAGTACTCCAATAAAGTAACTAAGTAAAAGTAACTCCCCAAAAAACTACTTAAGTAAAAGTATCCTCCCAAGAAAGTACTTAAGTAAAAGTTAAAAAAAAGTACTTGTATCAAAAAGTACTTAAGTAAAAAAGTAAAAAAAATACCCGGCTGTCAGATTATTCCAGTATGTGTCCATTATCCAAAATGGACACATACGCCAAGCAAAATTTGTTTAGGTAAATACTGATACCACTACTACGTAATAATAATAATAAACATTATTTACTCATGATAATCAATGGATCAAAAAATAAATGCAATGTTATACAACGGGAGAGAAGAATGCAAACTTAATTAAACTGCGTTATAACCGTTAACAGACCCATATGGCATATCACATTGTGCATTACCTTTTCAATGAGCCAGACTAGTTTTCAACAAACAGCAAGTCTTTGCCACTGTCACCTCACTCTGTCTGATTGACTCAACACAAATGCATCAGGATGTTTTTCACACTTCGCAGAGTCATAATGTCAGTGGTGTGCAGATAGCCACTAATTAAAGTTGGTATTATGAGATGAAGTGATGGTCAAACATTCTCCAGCAATTAATCAGTGAATGAATGAGAAGCCAGTGAGGCCTGTCCCATTGCCTTGTATGAAAAGGGGTTTTGGCTGAGGACTAAGCTTCAAAGGACTATTGAATTCCTTTGGACAGGCAGCAATCACACTGTGCCAATATCACCTCCTTGTAAACACCAGGACTAGCACAAAAGAAGCCATGATTCCTCCAAAGTGTAGTCAGTCAAGGATTACCAATGCAAACAAAAGCTCAGTAAAGCTGCTTCATCCCTGGAGTTATAACATAAAAAGTAAAAAAAGTATGGAAGTAGAAAGTAAAAAAGTACAGATAAATGTACTTCGTTTGAAGTAAAAAGTAATCTCTAAAAATGTACTTCGTTACAAGTACATTTCAAAAAAATTTACTTAAGTAATGTAACAAAGTAAATGTACTTCGTTACATACCAGCACTGACACAGCCAGGTGGACCCCCTGCTATACTCCCAGTGGAGCTTATTCACTGATTGACACTGGTTGGACAATGACCCTATTCAAACAATTACCTGCACTTGTCTTTGATGTCAATTGAGTAAACTTTGGTCACTGTGCAGAATGGTCTTTAAGGCTTTAGCCACTGACAACAGGCCAGTGAATATTGCCAAAGGAACACATACACAAAAACCCAAATAAAACAGTTATTTTAAAATAAATTTTGGTTTTGTTAATTAAATTAACCTCTTCCAGAAAAGTTAATTACTTAAATTAAATTAATTAATGATTATTTACATATTTTGAGAAAGATAATTAAGTTAATTGAATTAACAAATTAACAATTGAAATTAACCCTGGTTCACAGGTAAATAAATATTTTGATTAATTAAAATTATGAGTCTTATTGACTTGATGTTCCAGGAATTACCCTCCTCATGGACATCCAATTTAATAATTGACAGTCAATTCTTAATTAATTCACTATACCTAAAAATGTGCTTCAATTCAACAGTTCAATACTGTTAACTTAAAAATAGTCAAACTTTATGTATACTGCATGTATACATGTATATAATTATGATTCAGTTCAGTAGTAGCCACACATTGATTTCCAGGTCTACTCTGTCTGTGCTGTCTAACATTGCCAGGTGTTGTCACTTGTTGCTGTCTAACATTGCCAGGTGTTGTCACTTGTTGCTGTCTAACATTGCCAGGTGTTGTCACTTGTTGCTGTCTAACATTGCCAGGTGTTGTCACTTGTTGCTGTCTAACATTACCAGGTGTTGTCACTTGCTGCTGTTTCAGTTTGACATCCGCGAGGATGAGGAGCAAGGGGTGAAGTTGGAACAGATCATTGAGCTCCTCCTCACAGCTGGATACTTCCGCGCCAGGATCAAGGGACTGTCTCCATTCGACAAGGTCAGTGCACAGCATACTTACACTTCATATCTCTAATACACAGCATATTTACACTTCACATCTCTAATACACAGCATACTTACACTTCATGTCTCTAATACTAGGTACAGCAGCGATAATTTGAGATTAATATTCTTGTTAAAATAATAATCTGACGGCATTCTCACAACAAAATGAGGCAGAACACAAAAAAGTAAGTTCTAGCTTGAAAAATAAAGATTTTACAAGCATTTAAAGTTTACTAAAAACTTTTTGCACCTTTGCAAATGGCCGAACCAGCACACCTGGCAATCCCAAAGTACAACAATGACAAGGCACATGAAACCATTTTTTAACACCATTGACTACCTATTTTTCCTGCAATTTTTTCAGAGCTCTGTAATATTTCAATTCTAAATGGCATTGCTTACAAAACCACTTTTCATTCAGTTTGCACAACCGTTACAAAGGACCCAAAATGAGGGAAAAGTTTTGATGGCAGAGCTGCAAATCTGAACCAAATTTGATGAAACTTGGTGAGTTTACCAAAAAATTAATTCTGAATGTTTTAAGACCATTTTTAAGGCTGTCCCTGATATTGTAAAACAGTACTATGCAGGGAAAATTGGTGTAATTAGAAGAAAACACAGAAATTGGGCCATCACAGGCATTGCTAAAACAGGTCATTCTCTGAAATTATCTAACCAACCTCCATGTCACTTGGATAAACTACACAAAATAATGTCACATATTCTGTATTCATTTTTACACTCAGTCTTGAGAAAAAGGATATATGTTCATCAAATTAAGACCACCATTTTGTTTTGAATGGGTCATGACGTCCTAAATTAGCCAGCCAATTTACATGCAGTTCAAACACAGTGCACAAAATGTCACTTCCCAGATGGAAGTCCGAGTCAAAAATCATTTTAACAACAGTGTTCTTAGAAATTGGCATAGGTGGTTTGAATGTTTCTGATATCATCAGTAGTCCAGAGCCGGCTTTTGAGCGATCTTAAAGGCGAAGTTGCTGTGGAAAACGTAGATGTCTTCAGGGTGCGGCCACCTGAAGCTGTGTGTCTTGGAAGGCAAACCACATGCCTCCCAGGAAGGTGACAACAGCCTCTGTCGGACTGGTGATTTCAACAACGCGATTTTGACCATGAAACTCCATTTCTATCCTTTAGCAGGAAAAGCTGGAGAAGAAGCTAGGATGTCACAGCTGTACAAGGAGGGAAGTTGGGCTTTCTCCCCTTGCCACTGTGCATTAAAATCTTCTGAAGTGTGAGGTAGCTGTCATCCACTGCAAAGGAAAACATTACCTAAGTTTCCGACAACTTTCAAAAATTATTTAATACCAACAATTATTTCAAAAACAGTTGTGGAGAAAAAGAAGAATTTGTTTTATTTGACCCAAACATTTCAAATAATACATACAATACATCCATGTCAAAAAATAAAAATACTACAAATATATAACCTTATGGTAAACATGGTATAATGTATGATAAATAACAAAAAGTAGGGTCAGGAGACTCCTCTAAGACTATAGTAGTCGCTATCGAGGAGTCACCTTTTGTAATAAAACTTTAACTGAATCAATACATCACATAATCAAATTCTTCCAGAATAATAAGAAGAAAAAAACAGTATGTATGCATGTGTGTAGTGTGAGCAAGCTTATATGATTATTGTGTCGTTAAGGCACTGTTTTGTACTGTATCAAGTTGACAGGTGGTTGTCGGTTCTTAATTTTGCATACATATATAGCAATTTTGTCTTGTGCATGTTAGTTGATAATTTTGTAAAAAATAAAGTTTAACATACTTGGCAAATCCTTGTGAACTAAGTGTACTAAGCTTTTCTTTGACTATATCATTCTGAATACCCCAGAAAGATATCTAGAGCAATGCCGGAGGGCAGAGGGTGAAGTTGACAGCGTCTGCCATAGCACACAAATTCAGCAAGAAGTGAAGAATGATAACTTTATTAACTCTACCGGATGTAAATACGATGTGATTATTTGCCTAAAATTTCCTCAGACGATAGCTCTAAATATTTCAGCCTTCAACTATTTTGTTTCTATAAAAGAATACAGAACGCGATTTCTAATCATTCGTGTATTTCTAGACCGTAAGAAAAAAATTAATGAAGTCAAGCCGTGTCGGCTCCCGTATGTCACTGTGTGTCAGTGGCAGACTGATACCCAATCGTACAACATGCAATTTATGCTGAATTTCAGTGCCAACATATATGCAATGCAGCTAAATAACTTAGCAAAATTAGCTAACGAAATGCTCAAAGAGGTTTGATGGTTGTTAGTTGAGTGTTACTTATCGGTTTGTTCACAAATTTTGTTAGAAAATGACAGACAACTGACAGCCATGATGACTTGTTTGGCATACCAAGGTTGGTTCAAAAATAGCCAATCGGAACACTCGCTGTCATTATCCTCAACATGTCATTTGCATATTCTGAAAGAAAATTTAGTGCTGAGCATAATTTTGCCCAGGTTTACGGGTTTATTTTGCAGAGAAAGTGTTGAAATTTGCATTTGAAGTGTAAAATTTCTTCAAAAAAAGGAAAAGAATCAATAAATATATGTTTGGTATATTTGTGATAGTCTCGTTACTCTCGTTCCCGTGTGCACATTCAGTGTGTTGTTTGATTTATGGCAAGCGCCCTGTGAATGAAAATGTGTAGGGGTGTGCAAGTTGATGGTCCCCGGGACTGAACGGTTGGCAGCGTGGGTGCGATTAGGTAGTCTACTTTGACGCTTCACTCCTCACTCCACTCTTCACTCCTCACTACACTCTACACTCCTCACTCCACTCTACACTCCTCACTCCACTCTACACTCCTCACTCCACTCTTCACTCCTCACTCCACACTTCACTCCTCACTCCACTCTACACTCCTCACTCCACTCTTCACTCCTCACTCCACTCTACACTCCTCACTCCACTCTTCACTCTTCACTCCTCACTCCACTCCTCACTCCAATCTACACTCCTCACTCCACTCTTCACTCCTCACTCCACTTTTCACTCCTCACTCCACTCTACACTCCTCACTCCACTCTTCACTCCTCACTCCACTCCTCACTCAACTCTACACTCCTCACTCCACTCTTCACTCCTCACTCCACTCTTCACTCCTCACTCCACTCTACACTCTACACTCCACTCTTCACTCCTCACTCCACTCTACACTCCTCACTCCACTCTTCACTCCTCACTCCACTTTTCACTCCTCACTACACTCTACACTCCTCACTCCACTCTTCACTCCACTCTACACTCTACTCCTCACTCCACTCTTCACTCCTCACTCCACTCTACATTCCTCACTCCATTCTTCACTCCTCACTCCACTTTTCACTCCTCACTCCACTCTTCACTCCACTCTACACACCTCACTTCACTCCTCACTCCACTCTTCATTCTTCTTTCACTTCATGTCTCTAATACACAGTATTCTTTCACTTCATGTCTCTAATACACAGTATTCTTTCACTTCATGTCTCTAATACACAGTATTCTTACACTTCATGTCTCTAATACCCAGTATTCTTACACTTCTATGTATCTAGTAATATACAAAATTCTTACACTTCATGTCTCTAATAAACAGCATTATTACACTTCTATGTCTCTAATACACAGCATTCTTACACTTCATGCCTAATAAACAGCATTCTTACACTTCTATGTCTCTAATACACAGCATTCTTACACTTCATGTCTAATAAACAGCATTCTTACACTTCTATGTCTCTAATACACAGCATTCTTACACTTCATGTCTAATAAACAGCATTCTTACACTTCTATGTCTCTAATACACAGCATTCTTACACTTCATGTCTAATAAACAGCATTCTTACACTTCTATGTCTCTAATACACATCATTCTTACATTTCATGTCTCTAATACACAGCATTATTACACTTCACAGGTGTCCTATTGTATATGGTTTGTGTGTGCTGCATAACTGTCTTTCTGCATGCATGCATGCATGCGTGTGTGTGTGTGTGCGTGCGGGCGTGCGTGCTTGTGGTATGTGTGTGTGTAATAAGGAATTAGATAAAAAGAATTGGTGACAAATTTATTGTTGAGCCTAATGTGGTGACGTTGATGTTGCTGTGCAGATTGTTGGAGGCATGACATGGTGTATCAGCACGTGCAGTGTGGACATTGATGTTGACCTTCTATTCCAAGAAAACTCCACCATTGGCCAGAAGATGTAGGTATACCACAGACGGGGTGGATTTGTGTGTTCAAATGTTCAGTGCATTGACAATTTCTAATGTCGGATAATATTTGCATTGAAAATTGTGACAAAATCAGTTTTTGCTAACGGGATCTCGTCCTACTGTGACTTGTGATTTGTGAGTAATGTACAGAGCAACTGCCCTCTACATTCATGTTTAGTTCTGGAAAATGTTACATAACGAGTTAGTTCCTACATAACATCTCATCTTCTCTGGGAAGCTTTGAGCAGTGCTGTGACTACCCAGGTGTATGCCACGAAGGCTGTTCGTTCAGATTGATCCACCACTTTATAGCCATGTGCTCATTTAAAAAACTAACTGAAGCAACTTGAGTGAAGAATGAACAAAATTGGCCAAGCTTGAAGAGACATCAGATGGGTTCGAGACATGTCGAATGAGTGTGTTGTTCTACTGACTGTGGTACAGCGCCCTACTACTGCCTGTATCAGGCCAGTCTTAACATGACCATGGAAAGTACATGTTCCTGTAATGTTCCAGAGCACTGACGGAGAAGATTGTGGCTGTCCTCCCACAGATGAAATGTCCACACCGGATTGAGCCCCATCAGATCCAGGGTCTGGACTTCATCCACATCTTCCCCATTGTACAAGTAAGGATGTTCTTGTAGTGTGTTGTCATGGTAACGTGATGACAGATGTTACCAATGCTTACTTACATTGTGGGTTTTGTGTCAAACTCAACTCTAATGTTAGTTTACATATCATCTATAATTGTTTTGTGCCATTATTTTAATAAGATGTATTTATTCAGTTGCAAAGATGCAAATAATTACAAGTCTTACTAATTATTACGTTGGAAGGCAATCCCAGACACCTCCTAGTGCTTACAGCAGAATTCCAGTGAGGAAAGAAAACATTTATTGCATTAATGTTAATTTACGACTTCTCCAATAAGATAAATTAATACTTTCGTAGATGCAGCCAGGTACAGGAAGCGGCCAGAGTGGTGGTGATCACTCTCACTTCCGCTGTCCAACAGTCACATGACGTATCATGTGACTGTTGGACAACGGAAATGACAGTAAATTATTCAGTCAAACGTGCACATGGAGAAAACTACAACAACAACAACAACAACAACAACAACACGACTAACTTAAAGCTGTGTTGGATGATCAGTAAAATAGAACTGTTGGTGAGAAGACTGACAGTGTGTCAGTGTTGGGGTTGATGTGTTGTTAGTGGTTGGTGAGAAGACTGACAGTGTGTCAGTGTTTGGGTTGATGTGTTGTTAGTGGCTGGTGAGATGACTGACAGTGTGTCAGTGTTGGGGTTGATGTGTTGTTAGTGGTTGGTGAGAAGACTGACAGTGTGTCAGTGTTGGGGTTGATGTGTTGTTAGTGGCTGGTGAGATGACTGACAGTGTGTCAGTGTTGGGGTTGATGTGTTGTTAGTGGCTGGTGAGATGACTGACAGTGTGTCAGTGTTGGGGTTGATGTGTTGTTAGTGGCTGGTGAGAAGACTGACAGTGTGTCAGTGTTGGGGTTGATGTGTTGTTAGTGGCTGGTGAGATGACTGACAGTGCATCAGTGTTGGGGTTGATGTGTTGTTAGTGACTAGTGAGACGACTGACAGTGTGTCAGTGTTGGGGTTGATGTGTTGTTAGTGGCTGGTGAGAAGACTGACATTGTGTCAGTGTTGGGGTTGATGTGTTGTTAGTGGCTGGTGAGAAGACTGACATTGTGTCAGTGTTGGGGTTGATGTGTTGTTAGTGGCTGGTGAGAAGACTGACAGTGTGTCAGTGTTGGGGTTGATGTGTTGTTAGTGGCTGGTGAGATGACTGACAGTGTGTCAGTGTTGGGGTTGATGTGTTGTTAGTGGCTGGTGAGATGACTGACAGTGTGTCAGTGTTGGGGTTGATGTGTTGTTAGTGGCTGGTGAGATGACTGACAGTGTGTCAGTGTTGGGGTCGATGTGTTGTTAGTGGCTGGTGAGATGACTGACAGTGCGTCAGTGTTGGGGTTGATGTGTTGTTAGTGACTAGTGAGACGACTGACAGTGTGTCAGTGTTGGGGTTGATGTGTTGTTAGTGGTTGGTGAGACGACTGACAGTGTGTCAGTGTTGGGGTTGATGTGTTGTTAGTGGCTGGTGAGATGACTGAGAGTGCGTCAGTGTTGGGGTTGATGTGTTGTTAGTGGCTGGTGAGACGACTGACAGTGTGTCAGTGTTGGGATTGATGTGTTGTTAGTGGCTGGTGAGATGACTGACAGTGTGTCAGTGTTGGGGTTGATGTGTTGTTAGTGGCTGGTGAGAAGACTGACAGTGTGTCAGTGTTGGGGTTGATGTGTTGTTAGTGGCTGGTGAGATGACTGACAGTGTGTCAGTGTTGGGGTTGATGTGTTGTTAGTGGCTGGTGAGATGACTGACAGTGTGTCAGTGTTGGGGTTGATGTGTTGTTAGTGGTTGGTGAGAAGACTGACAGTGTGTCAGTGTTGGGATTGATGTGTTGTTAGTGGCTGGTGAGATGACTGACAGTGTGTCAGTGTTGGGGTTGATGTGTTGTTAGTGGTTGGTGAGAAGACTGACAGTGTGTCAGTGTTGGGATTGATGTGTTGTTAGTGGCTGGTGAGATGACTGACAGTGTGTCAGTGTTGGGGTTGATGTGTTGTTAGTGGCTGGTGAGATGACTGACAGTGTGTCAGTGTTGGGGTTGATGTGTTGTTAGTGGCTGGTGAGAAGACTGACAGTGTGTCAGTGTTTGGGTTGATGTGTTGTTAGTGGCTGGTGAGAAGACTGACAGTGTGTCAGTGTTTGGGTTGATGTGTTGTTAGTGGCTGGTGAGATGACTGACAGTGTGTCAGTGTTGGGGTTGATGTGTTGTTAGTGGCTGGTGAAGCGTGCGATAGAGACCCGAGAGGAAACTGGGGACTACATCAGGAGCTACTCCATCTCTCAGTTCGACCGCTTCCACGCCATGCCTCAGGTACATGCACAGTGCTAATACTTAGTAGGCCAAGGAAGACATTGTGCTGTGCAGTCATCTGTGTGTCTGCATGTGGCTCTGGAGACCAAAGTGCGATGCACCCAGGCGGTAGAGCATGGAACACCCGTAGGCAGTGCTGATATCATGAACAACTAACCAAACATTACGTTGACCAGTTTCTTTAAAATATGATTTATATCTTATATTTATTATTTTATATGACTGTTGTAGAGTGTAACGTTTAAGCGACATGTTTGACTCATGATGAATAATGCAATAGTTTGTTGTATTTGAATAAGTCCTGTTTGAAGGGCGGTTGATAAAACTAAATACTGGGCCTTCCATGACATTTAAAGGCCATATCCTGGGAGAAAAAAAATTGCTAATAAGTATAAAAATATGCATGTACATATGTGTTCTGCAATATAATGACAACCCCAAAACCACACATTTGCTGAAACATTTCTAAAATTGACATTAAACGGGACCTGTCTTGGTGCAGGCTTCAAAAAGTATGTTTTCCGGAAATGCCGCGAGGGGCAGAATCGTGACGTCAGTTGTGGAAAACATTCCCGGGATCGCAAGCGTTCTCGGCGGCTGGATTTCTTTGGGGGATGTTTGAACTGGTATACATTCGTTCACATATAGAAATGGTGAACAAATGTGTTGTTGGAAACTGCAGCAATTCGAATCTGACTGGCCATTCTGTGCACAAATTTCCCAGAGCCAGTTACTCGGCAGAAATGGGAACGTTTTGTTAGAAACGGCAGGGCCGACTGGACGCATGCTACGGCAACTAGCATTATTTGTGGTTCGCATTTCGTTGCGCCTGATGACTTCGAAGGCTTCGTACAATGGAAGATGGGTTTCAGGCGTAAGCCAGATGTAAAGAAATATGCCGTTCCTTTAAAGAACACAACAGAGGCGAAGCCTAAGGCGAATCGGTTACCGGCGAATCTGCGCAAGTGGGCCCGGTCAGTTGTCGGAGCATCTTCACTGGTTCGTGTCTATACAGTGCCACAACGTGCTGACTAACATCAACATTGTCGATCTCGGCAATGTCATCCTCACTGTCACCGAAATATATATGATCAAACGTTTCGTGATCCGCGTCAAAATTGATATCGCTCTCTGAACTACTCGAGTAAGCCGCCATTTGTATCGAGTTGTTTACATGACACCGCGCGACTGCGCAGGGCCGCAGGCGTGAAGCCGCTGCACTAACTGACGGCGGAACCACAACTGACGTCACGTTTCAGCAACAAATGCAAACCCAGCATCGCTCGGGAGTTTCCGTAAAATGGCAAATTTAAAGGCTCTTTTTATGTCGTATGCTCATATACGATATTTAAACATTTTGGCACTATCATCATTTGAAAGGGTATCAACCATTTGTTATTATGGGACAGAGCACATTTTATTCCAGGATATGGCCTTTAAACAAATCAGTTCTTGTAGCATAAAACTCAAAACTTGTAGATCTGTGTGACGCAGTTTGCAAAATTATTACATACAAATTTATAACTTTTGGAGTCTCACAGCAAAGATTTCATGAACTCTTTCACATTGGGAAATGTTACACTTGAACATTTCACAGTCTTGTTGGTGAACATAGTACTACTATTCACCAAGAACACGAATAGCTTCACCTGGTAAATAAAGTTAGTTATCAGATATTTTGTTTGATGTAAATTGTATTTTGTGTAGTTTTTGAGATATTCCCCGTGTTTCAGGACATAGTTTTCCGAGAGATGAAAGAGAAAACGGTTGAAGCCATTACAGAGGTCAAGGTCAGTAGGTTGTCTATGGGGTCATTTACAAGGGCACCTGGACAAATATGTAATGTATTGATTTGATGAATACAATATTGGAAAGAGAGATAATTATTACTTTTAAGAAATTGTCTGATGTTTTAAAATTTTACAAGAGAAGGTATTTAGAAAATTATAAGAAAGTAATGCTGTAGAATTCAAGACTGGAGCAAACAAACCAGCAGCGAAATTAATAAAAATATTTTAAGGGCAATCGTGGTCAAGGAATGGAATCATTAAAATATTTGTTTTTGTACATTCGTGTAGATACAGGATCCATCCACTTACATACAGTCGCGCCTCGTTATAACGCGCCCCGTTATAACGCGGATTCGGTTATAACGCGGCCGGTCGTGGACCCCGAATTTCTGCCGCCAGGGGGAAATGGGCGCTATGACAAACAATATTAACACAGCAATAACTGTCGATTGTTTTGTGTGAAGTCTTTGTCCACGACATGTGTATATTTGAAAGACTAGTTAACGGTCGATAAATTTAACGTTGACGAATGACGTACAACTGCAACGAATCAAATGTCAGGCGCGTCACTACGTTGCCACTGTTTATTCTGCACTGCCAATGCTATCAAAGGTATAAGTTTCTTTAACTATAATTATGGTCAATTTTAACTTTAGGAAGAGTAAATGTGGAGCGAAGTATTGTTTGTTTTGCGCCGACATCAAACGAATCGTTTCCAATCTGCTAGTCATGGTCATGGCTTCCGCGGATCGCGAGTTCGCGTGGTATCGGCGCCGGGCGGCAGCTTTTGTAAAGTGCAATTGAAATTCACAAATACGCCTTGCTTAAGAATGGGTTAAATACGTTTTAATACAGCTTAGTAGGCAAGATCAGTAAGCTAACATTGCGTAACAAATATTAGCTTTTCGCTGCGATGAACGCAAAGCTACTGCCTGTACTGGTGTGCCAAAATATTAATTCGTCAACCGCATATGGATTGGTGAATCGTAATATTGTTCGGCACGGTAAATGTGCTTTCTAAATTGGTATTTTGATATTGATTAAAAGACGAAGTTACGCCAATTGTGAGCGTACTTATAGCTTTAAATCCTTAATAAACTCAAACACAGCGTTTGTCAAATCATTTGCGTATTCGGCTGCTGAGTGCCAGGTCATTATTTTAGATCTTACGTCAGCGGTACCATATTATCGTTCAGTTGACCGCTTCTTGGTTCGTTGTTTATTTAAAAACGGTACACAATTCATGAATTTTATTCAGTTCAACATTCAACAGTGTCCAACAGTGTATGGCATTTAAACAGAATACACATTGACGTTGGCTGGCAGTTTAATAAGCTTCATAAACTCCATATAGACTGCGCGACGTGCACACTTTGGCTTTTATGCGACGATGGCGTTCTTCTTGCAGCGGTGGTGTCGGTCATCGTCGTAGCGCCCCTGACGGCAGATACGGGAACCCGCCACGTTTATAACGCGCCCCGTTTATAACGCGGATTCATTTCGTGGACCCCGACTACCGCGTTATAACGAGGCGCGACTGTATGTTGATAAACTCCATGTTGTCAGGTGTAGGACCGTATACACAAGGAGCAAACGAACGTTCAACTAATTGGTTAACTTGGTCAGTTTCCATGGCAACGACCATTCTGAAAAAATTCTCACTGTTTCTACTTATTAATTATTGACATTCTCTGAAACTTTCAGCTTTCTTAGTTAAATATAAAATAAAAATGTTTCACCCAGATTCACATGTTAATTATTCTATATTAAAAAGTAAACGTACAAACTAATATGGTAAGTCTAGAACAAATATTGCCAATTATTACAGGCATATTTCATCTGGATACAAGTTAGGGGAATAATTACATATGTGAATAACACATGATTGAGATTATATAGAGGGCGCTGCTGTCGACAGAATGTCTACCGGCCGCAACGGAAGTACCGTCGCCATGACGCCCACCGACTGCGGGAGGAGGAGCCTCGGGTCCAGTCGACACTTCTCGAGTACGGCAGGTGAGGAGGTTCTTCTTGGGATCACAGGTGTGGAACCTCATCCCTTTCTTCCCTGGGATCATCCCTTTCTTCCCTGGGATCATCTCTTTCTTCCCTGGGATCATCCCTTTCTTCCCAGGGATCATCCCTTTCTTCCCTGGGATCATCCCTTTCTTCCCAGGGATCATCCCTTTCTTCCCTGGGATCATCCCTTTCTTCTCAGGGATCATCCCTTTCTTCCCAGGGATCATCCCTTTCTTCCATGGGATCATTCCTTTCTTCCCTGGGATCATCCCTTTCTTCCCTGGGATCATCCCTTTCTTCCCGGGGACCATCCCTTTCTTCCCTGGGATCATCCCTTTCTTCCCAGGGACCACAAGTGTATCATGTGATCTGTTCCCTCTGTTACAGGTGTATTGCTGACAAACCCCAGTTTAATGTGTTTGAAGGGGTAAATGTCAGCAGTCGTTTACCCCTCGCCCTTAATATCGCGCTCTTGAGAAGTGAGACTTAAAAGGGGTGCAGTACATTTCTAATACAACATTCGTCTTTGTTGCAGGAGGTATGGTTTTAGTCGAACGAGGCCACCACCAAAGACAGTGAGTATAGATATTTAAGACTGCATTGATAACAGAATCCGTAAGATCATAAATGACCCCTGATCAATATCTGTATCGGTAGAATTGCTGTGCTCTAAAGAACAGTGAGCAGACTTGGATATATTGATCTCCCCATCGACACCGCAGACAGTGCACAGTCAGTTAAAATATTAGCAAGAAACGCTCTTTGGATGAGTTTACTGGAGATCAGTTATTCGTAATGCAATTTAATAAATGTGGGCAGTATTCCATAGTAAAATTTTTTAAAGAAATATCTGCTCCATTTGAAAAGCTGTCCAATTCCGGAAAAATCTGAGTTATGAGTAACCCACCAGAGTTAGTGTGTATAAACACTGCTGTCATTTACCCCTACAATAAAACTTTTCTACACCCTCATAATCTGGAAACCTCAATATCTAGATATCATTTTATCGGAACATAATTATAAAATGCAAATATACTTCATTTTTTGCATGAATTGTTTATTCGCAAAACTTGTTAATGTGGACATATATGCTGAGGTCCAAAGTATGTGTGTTAACAATGTTCCACTGGGGACCAAAGTGTGTGTTAACAAGGTTCCAATGGGGACCAAAGTGTGTTTGTTAACAAGGTTCCACTAGCAACCAAAGTGTGCATGTTAACAAGGTTTCACTGGGGACCAAAGTGTGAGTGTTAACAAGTTTCCACTGGGGACCAAAATGTGTGTGTTAAAAAGGTTCCACTAGGAACCAAAGTGTGCATGTTAACAAGGTTCCACTGGGGACCAAAGTGTGAGTGTTAACAAGTTTCCACTGGGGACCAAAGTGTGTGTGTTAAAAAGGTTCCACTATGGACCATAATGTGCATGTTAACAAGGTTCAACAGGGGACCAAAATGTGTGTGTTAACAAGGTTCTACTAGGGACCAAAGTGTACATGTTAACAAGGTTCCACTGGGGATCTTACTTACACTTTTTGTGTGTGTTAAAAAGGTTCCACTGGGGACCAAAGTGTGCATGTTAACAAGGTTCCATTTGGGACCAAAGTGTGCGTGTTAACAAGGTTCCACTGTGTAGAATTTGCTGACGGAAACCAAACTTCAACATAATGAGAGCGGAAGTTTTCAAGTGAATGTTGATTCCGAGTCAGACTTTGTTGTGTTGGACTGAAATGTGATTAAAGTATTAGCAAGTCTACATGTGTTACTCTTTTTTATTATTATTACTTCTAATATATTTGTTATTCTATGCGTTTGTGTTTATTAAGTTATGATGTTATCAGTAGTGTTGTTTTGTGGTGAAGAAACACTTCATGTAATTCAAAGGACTTCTACTTTCTTCCCTAATTTATTTTTGTTTATATTCATTTGATACGTGTAATGATTCACGTATTGTAAAATAAACTGATTCCTTCACGTGCAGGAGGACAGTGAGAGGACAGAAAGAGAGCCAGGGTTGGGAGGAGCAGGGAAGGAAGGGGAGGATGAGGAGGAGGAGAGACTGAAGGCGGAGGAGGTACAGTCTTCTACAACACTCGCCAGGTCCTGGGCTCATCTACCCGCAGGATGTGTCCAAACAGACTGTTTAATATATCCTGATCTTTATAAATGTATGTGTTTTACATAAAATACAATAAATAAATTAACCTGTATTTTTTATGATGGCTTCCTTTTGGAGCGGAACAACCACAGATGTATACTGGAATTCTGACATCTTCTTGAACAGTTTTGTGAATTGAAATGCAATGATGACTTGTTGTAGTGTCGCATCCAGTCGCTGATGAAAGGAATGTCATCAACAGAGGCAATGCAGGTAAGAAGTTGTACTAGGCAGCAAGTCAGTGTCAAATTTTATATCTCATTTATTCAATAATGCATGATACTAGCTGGTTTTACATTTTCATTTAAAACGGACATCGACAGCCAAACATGTATCAGTAAACATATAAATAGATTTGCCCTGTGTGGTGTAAGAATGTATTACATTGCGCTCCTGTCTTGTCACTGGTCAGTAGTAATGTTCCCCTCAGTTGTTGACCGCTGTGTCTTGCAGGGTCCACTCCCAGCCAGTGCGGTCGGACACTTGGTCAGTCGGCAGTCGAAGGAGATACAACAAATTGCGTCGCACTACGCCGACAAGGTAACATGCCACAAGTCTACTGCTTGGTTCAGTAGAAGCAGGACAACCGAGAGAACACAGAGTTACGTTTGAGTTGATGAGTTGAGTCATGTTTACAGAAGACAATGAACCCTGGCTGAACCTGGCTTCAGTTATGATGAGTTATTTGAATGATAATAATAATAGCGTAACTTCTTGTGCATAAATCCTTGGAAACCAAACTTAGAGCTGCATCAAAACAAAAAGGTTGGTCAGTCACAAAATCTATCGGCAGTATCAAGTAATCAACAGAGGGACGTTTTGCACATATAGTCAGGCAGTTATGGAGGTATACCTAGCTTTTATGATCTCAGGTTATGGAGGTATACCTTGCTTTTATGATATAAAGTTATGGAGGTATACCTTGCTTTTATGATATAAAGTTATGGAGGTATACCTTGCTTTTATGATATAAAGTTATGGAGGTATACCTTGCTTTTATGATATAAAGTTATGGAGGTATACGTGGCTTTTATGATATAAAGTTCTTTTTTTCATTGATTCTGAATGATTTTTCACCTTGAGCATTTTTTTTAAACAGAAAAAAAATAAAATTATCAATAACATGAAATGCTCCCTTTGAATATGTCGCCACCGAGCCGCGTACAAGCCGCCAGGAAACATAAAACATTAATTAGCCAGGATGTTAATGAAATGTGCCAAATAACTCGTATGTAAATAATAGTAAGTTATGGAGTAGCCTAAACACAATAATTTGTCTGATTTAATCAGGTTTTTTTAGTTATTTGAGCACAGGCGCTCGCGCATTAAATGTAACCAGCTTAGACTGGGAGCAGTCCCTTGTACTGAATCTGGCGTTCCACAACAGTTTCTCAGTTTGTCTTGAATTTCACCCTTTTAAATTTTAGATATTTTGCTAAACTTGTAATAATAATTATGGTCATCTGTGGCGTTTTATGAGTTCCAAACTGTTTGACTTGACTAAGTGAAGGCTGTCTTGAGGTAGATATTTAGGTAAACTTATTCGATATTCTAGCGTCGCTCAGATATGTCATTTTTCAGAGGGGTGCCGGCTTTTTGTTGAATCTATATATTTTGTTATTTTGAATAATATTATTTTAGTTCAGTTTTCTGAGAAGTACAAAGAGATATATTTTTATTTGAATAAATGTTGTCACTAATGTGCAACTAGGGCAAAACTGCCATCAAAGCTATATTCACTCATATATTTGGACTGAACCAATTTTTGTGGTAAACAATGGCTAGAATTTAGAAGCGAACACTTAAAAGCTTATTTTACAAAATGCTCACCGTTTTGGGTCTGGCTGCGGCCGGATTTGGAATTAGCTGGTAACATACTGTTAGAATGCAGGAACAAAACAACTTTATATCGCAAAACAAGGTTCGGACCGGTTAAATATCGAATCCTGATCTGAAACTGTTTGTAGAGCTCCGAACCTGTATACCAATGACTGCTCCCTGCCTTCTGCGACACTCATGCAAGTGTATTTTTGCATTTTTCAAAGGGATGTTAGCTTTATGTAGATGTTAGCTATCCATTAATTTGACTAAGATTTATTTTGTTCTGTGATCGTAGACGTGCACAGATATGTTTGCTTTGGAGTACATTTTGTCACTCGTAGTTGTGTGCAGTCATGATAAAACAACTGTTTTTTAAACTATTTTCACTTCGTACTTTCGACTGTGTCAATCCTCCTAGCAGTGACCTCCTGCAGGGCAGCTTTACTTATTTGTACTTAGCGTATTTAAAATGCAAATTTTACAAAATGCTTACAAAAAGTTTTTGTGCACGTCTACAGACATATTTGAAATCAGCAGGCAAAATATTGTTAGAATGCGGTAACAAAACTACTTTATATGAAGCAAGGTTTGGACCAAATTAATAGAACTGACTCCCAGAGTAATAAGACCGCCCGTAGTGACTTAACATTGAGGAAGTAGAAAGTACAGTACTAGTTTGCAGTAGAAATTACAGTACAAGTTTGAGGGTATAAAGTACAGTACAAGTTTGAAGTAGAAAGTACAGTACAAGTTTGAAGTAGAAAGTACATTACAAGTTTGAAGTAGAAAGTACAGTACAAGTTTGAAGTAGAAAGTACAGTACAAGTTTGCTGTTTTTCATTTATAGAGATAATCGAGATGTGTCTTACGTTGTCTGCTTGCACACACTCTGGCAAAACACTGTTCTAAATCATTGTGGCATTGTGTCGTATACAGAACAATTGATGTGTCATTGTGTCGTATACAGAACAATTGATGTGTCATTTTGTGTCGTCTAGAGAGCTTGAGTGACGTGTCATTCTGCGTTGTCTAGAGAGATGTGTGACGTGTCATTCTGTGTCGTCTAGAGAGATGACTGACGTGTCATTCTGTGTCGTCTAGAGAGATGTCTGACGTGTCATTCTGTGTCGTCTAGAGAGATGACTGACGTGTCATTCTGTGTCGTCTAGATAGATGACTGACGTGTCATTCTGTGTCGTCTAGAGAGATGACTGACGTGTCATTCTGTGCCGTCTAGAGAGATGACTGACGTGTCATTCTGTGCCGTCTAGAGAGATGACTGACGTGTCATTCTGTGTCGTCTAGAGAGATGTTTGACGTATAATTCTGTGTCGTCTATAGAGATGATTGACGTATTATTCTGTGTCATCTAGTGATGTTTAATGTGTCATTCTGTGTCGTCTAGAGAGATGATTGACATGTCAATCTGTGTCATCTAGTGAGATGATTGACGTGTCATTCTGTGTCGTCTAGAGAGATGATTGATGTGTCATTCTGTATCGTCTAGAGATGTTTAATGTGTCATTCCCTGTCGTCTAGAGAGATGATTGACATGTCATTCTGTGTCAACTAGAGAGATGATTGACATGTCATATAGATATGTGAGCCACTGGGGAGTAGCGATCACAACCAGATACATTTTACCATCAAAGTAAAATCAGAAAGGAATAGTAAAAAGCAGCATAGGAGAAATTTCCACAAAGGAAGGTATAAGGACATGAGGAAATATTTAGCAAAGATAGACTGGAATAACACACTGAAAAATAAGACGGCAACAGAATGCTGGAATATATTAAAGAGTGAAATTAAGTGCATAGTCGATAAATTTGTACCCTTCAAAAAACAAGGAAAACGGTCCAAAACGAAACACTTATCGAAAGAAGCCATTAGAAAAATTAAGTATAAACAAATGATGTGGAAGTCTTATAGATGTACTGGAAATGATGAAGACCACAACAGTTATAAAGAAGCACTTAACCAAGCTACAGCTGAAATTAGAAAGTCAAAGAGAAGCTATGAACAACAATTAGCTAGTAATATAAAACATGACAGCAAGAGTTTTTATGCGTATGTTTGAAGCAAACAGGAAGTTCAAGATAAAGTCGGTCCTCTAGAAGATAGTGCTGGAAATATAATATCAGAGGGATTCTTAATGGCAGAAGACCTGAATGAGTACTTTAGTTCAGTGTTTACCAGGGAAGATATTAGTTCACTGCCAGTACCAGAGGCTAAGTTCAATGGGGCAGATTCAGACTATTTAGGACAATTAATTGTAACCCCGGAAATGGTAGGTAAGAAAATAAGGGCCATGAAGGATAATAAATCACCTGGAGTGGATGGTATTCCATCCAAACTACTATTGGAAATTGTAGAACAAATTAGCATACCGCTTGCAACAGTTTTCAATTTGTCATTAGAAGAGGGAGTGGTTCCTTTAGAATGGAAAGAAGCAAACATTATACCGTTATTCAAAAAAGGTTCGAGAAACAAGTCAGAGAACTATAGACCAGTGAGTTTAACATCAGTGATTTGTAAATTATTAGAAAGACTAATTAAAGATCACATGGTGGATTTTCTTGTTAAACAAAACTTGATAAACCCATCTCAACATGGTTTTTTTAAAGCGAGGTCATGCTTAACAAATATGTTATGTTTTTTGGAAGACATCACTAAGTGGGTAGATGAGGGATCACCAGTAGATATCGTCTACTTAGATTTTCAAAAAGCTTTAGACAAAGTACCACATCAAAGATTACTGCTTAAACTAAAGGCCCATGGCATAGGAAATGGTATAATAAACTGGATAGAACAATGGCTGATTGACAGAAGACAACGTGTAGTAGTTGATGGGAGGCTTCAAACTGGAAATCGGTATTGAGTGGGGTACCACAGGGATCAGTATTAGGACCTATATTATTCTTAATATATATCAACGATTTGGATGATGAAATAACAAGCAAGGTGTTGAAATTTGCGGATGATACAAAAGTGTTTAGAAGGATTAAAAGTTATGGAGATAGACAGCATTTACAAGATGACCTTGACAGGTTGATCAAATGGTCTGAAAAGTGGCAAATGCTGTTCAATTTTTGGAAATGTAAATGCCTCCACACAGGACATGGGAACGAAGAAGTAGAATATACAATTGGGGGGTACTGTACTAAGTACTACTGTAAAAGAAAAGGACTTAGGGTTAACCATTAGTGCTGATATGAAGGTTTCAGAGCAGTGCGGAATTGCAGCTTCAAAGGGAAATCAAATCCTTGGATTAATTAGGCGAAACATAACGTATAAGGAAAAGAGCTAATAATACCGCTGTACAAAACAATAGTTAGGCCTCATTTAGAATATTGTATTCAAGCGTGGAGGCCATATCGCAGGAAGGACATAGATATGCTAGAAAGAGTGCAGAGGAGAGCAACTAAAATGATACCAAATCTGAGGGATCTTAGTTACGAAATACGCCTAAAAAATGCGGTTTAACAACACTAGAGACCAGGAGATTGAGAGGAGATCAGATAGAAGTGTTTAAAATATTGAAGGGTTATGAAAATATTGATAGAAATATTTTGTTCTCAGTTAAGAAAGATAGAAGGACTAGAGGACATGAACTTACATTGGCAAAGGAGCAGAGTAGATTGGATATAAGAAAGTTTTCATTTTCACAAAGGACTGTAAATGAATGGAACAGATTACCTGCTGATTGTGTGGGTGCTAGTAGCGTGAATATGTTTAAAAATAAAATCGACACATACCTCAGACGGGCGGGATACACATAGATAAAAGGGTCGGACTCTCGATAAGCCAAAGGGCTTCCTTGTCCACCTGCCACCTAGAGTTAATTCTCTGGGTGGCAATCTTGTTAAATCTTGTTATGTCATTCTGTGTCATCTAGAGAGATGATTGACATGTCATTCCGTGTTGACTAGAGAGATGATTAACAAGTCATTCTCTGGCGTCTAATGGGATGATTGATCGTCATTCTGTGTCATCTAGAGAAGTGATTGACATGTCATTATGTGCCATCTAGAGTGATGATTAACATGTCATTCTGTGTCACCTAGAGGGACCAGTTAGAGCTGGGTCACAGTGGGAAGACTGGAGCAGTGGAGCTCCACAAGCATCAGGCGGTGTCACTGCGTCGACAGATAGAGCAACAACAGACCCGTCTCACTCAGGTCAGCTGTCTGTCTGCCCAACCGTCCATGTGTCTATGTGTCCATGTGTTCATGTTTCCAAGTGTCCCTGTGTCCATCTGTCCATGTGCCCATCCGTCCATGTGCCCATGTGTCCATGTGTCCATCCGTCCATGTGTCCATGTGTCCATGTTTCCATGTGTCCATGTGTCCATGTGTCCATGTGTTGTCTTTCTGTGTTTATCCCAAGAGCAAGCTTTTAAAATACAGTGCATGTTCCCTAAAGGACTCCTGAAGTAAGGAACATCCGCCTAACAGGAACAACTTTGAAATACCCATTCTAGTCTGCTTTATAATTTTGTTCCTTATAGTGAATGTCCACTCATTTATCTCCTAATTGCAATAAACATATTTTAAGGTGAAGCAAGACTATACTAGCACTTATATTCTTGATAAAACTATAAAAATGCAGCTGTAACACAGCTGTTTTTTTATTTAAAAAATATGTCCTTATATTATCATTAAAATTAGTTTATTTGGATAAATGGATAAATGAACTATTTCATTTCTTAAACAATTTGTGAATCATGGGTCATTGTATTCTGTTCATCATAGTTGGGAATTTTAAAGCCAAATATTAATGTCTTTATTAATGTCAGAGAGCAATAACAAACTTGTTTAGAAACAAGTACGTAAATAGTATTTGTTGGTGGGTGACAGGCTGAGAAGAAACGTGAGGATCTCGAAGCAATTTGTGATGAAACTCGGACTAGACTGACTGAGGTAAGTCAGTAATTAGTTGCTTTTGTTTAATGCAGAGAGTAGTTTTAGTAGGTTGGAATAAGTTCAGTAGTAAGGCTTGTTTCTCAAAAATGTTGACCGTAGTGCGATTGGTTTGTCATTCTACATTGAAGGTAAGTTGTGTGGAACCGGTGCTTTACCCTTCTGTGTTACCAGCTGTACACACTTTGAAGCAGCAATGTTTTGTCTTTTTCCTTCTGCATGACGCAGGTTGTAGTTGAAAGTATTGTAGTCATACTTCTTATTTATATATATATATATATAAAACATACCCTCTTCACTATATTTTGGTCCCTTGTCATTATTCAGCCTTTCTTTTGTGAAATGTGCTGTAAATGCCTCTACGTCACTGGCATAATTAGGTAACATTTTGGAACCTAGAAAATAAATAAATGCACATATTCTACTGGCTAGAATGTTTGTTTGACCTTTGACAAACTTGTGTGGTGTCTTGTAAAATTAGTTTTTACTAGTCATCCCTGGTGATTACTGATGGAACTACACACAGTGTCTGGTACATGTCAGTTGCAGTTACATTCAGCAGGTGGCAGCACTGTATGTTACCTTAAGGAAAATAGTCCAACCCATAATCAAATGAAGCATTAGGGCCAGTATTCAGATGTACCATAAGTTCCCATGTATAATAGGCACTCTGACTTTGCGAAATTCTGATAGCATATCATCTAATTTACCATGTATGAAAGCATCCCAAATGTTGGCATCAATCCCTCATTTTAGTTTGCTTGAAGTGTGGCTCAAGGTTGGCCATTTCATTTCATTGATGTTGTCAGAATCATAAAAATGTCCCTTACACAACGTGCAGTACTTACGGCATTGCTGCAATATCACCCCGTGAGTTGTACATGTGCCGTAATTCTTCCAACTAGTGGATACTTGTACAGCTACGAATGATGCTCGTAGAACTGTAGGGCCCCTGTAGGAGACTGTCACGTGTTGGTAGAGTTCCAACACGATGTATGCGCCAAACACGGTTACCATGAAACAATCATATATAAAACATGACGTAAGATGCTTAAAGCGCATGATAAATTGTATAAAGTGAGTGAAGAAGCTTTCTATACTTCTTACTATGCCTAAGAAGCAACGTATCACATTGCACCTCTCTCCTGCTCATGTCTGGTTGAAGAAAATTTTGTTTAGCACTGTTACCATGTATAATACGCACACACTTAATAAAAAGCGAAGAAGAAAAATGTGCATTATACATGGAAACTTATAGGAATGCAGGAATTGCCTTTCAACGACGATGTTTCGGATTGTGGCAGTTAGAATGTCTTATCCCACATTATTTTCTACTGCACGATGAACACCAATAACAAAAGTTAAATTGGCAAATATAAAGGGCCAATTATGATCCCATCAAAATACTTGCCTTGGAATGTTGTAGGCTTTATTTAGCACAAAAAGGACACTCATCAAGTCATGTGAAAAGTTAGCTGCAAAGTCATAGCATCAGTCATCATCTACTTGTTTGTTAGAGACTTTGGTTTTTAAGAGTCGTGTAATCACTTGATAGAGATCTCATATTGTTACATCAGGCATAAAAGTCGACGTCAAGGTCGTGGTCATGTAGTTGTGTTGTATTTGGTCTGATGTTAAACATGCTTTTGTAAATGAATTCAAGTGTGGAAAGATCATATAAGATAAGTTGTTTGACTTGTTCTGTGCATGGAAGTGTGGAAGGCTGTCTGAGTCATTGTTCACTTACGTGGCTGACATCTGACAACTATTTTGTTGATGCAAGGTATAAACTAGCGGCATGACAAGAAGTTCTAGAGTTGAAAGATAAAGTGCTTCTTTCAACATTGCTACCAGTATGACAACATGCCTGTGTCCATGTGGAATGTCTGCACATTTATGATAAACATAATAATCATTAATAAACCTAAATGAAAGTAAAATATTTGTTATCTGTTGTAGTGAATTATTAACCAGATATAAATAATAACTGCATTTTTTGTGGTCTGGTGATTTTGATAACACAAATCCCGTGTCATGAGATTGCTGTCAATCATGCGTGACTAATTGTATAATAATCACCTCCTTTACATGTTAATCTCTAAACATTAAATGGCAAAAATGTTGATGACTGCATAAAACTGATGCGTGTTGATTATTTGTGGTTGTACATATTATACACAAAAACAGTATGTGAAAATGCATCTAAAAATAAATTATTTACATATGAAAGAACTCAAATTACCAATAAATATAGCAGGTTAATTGTACACCACCAAGTTGTTGTTTATAAAATATAAATTTACCAACATAAATGTAACTTTTTATATAGCACAGTATCCCTTCCTCAGGACTTCTCAATGCTCTTTCCATTGCAAGGTGGTGTCATCGCTGTTTTTCTAAAACCTAAGATGTTTACATTGAACAATGACATGCCGACCACCTTTACTCATTGATTGATGACATGCCAACCACCTTTACTCATTGAATGATGACATGCCAACCACCTTTACTCATTGAATGATGACATGCCAACCCCTTTACTCATTGAATGATGACATGCCAACCCCCTTTACTCATTGAATGATGACATGCCAACCCCCTATACTCACTGAATGATGACATGCCAACCCACTTTACTCATTGAATGATGACATGCCAACCCCCTTTACTCATTGAATGATGACATGCCAACCACCTTTACTCATTGAATGATGACATGCCAACCGCCTTTACTCATTGAATGATGACATGCCAACCGCCTTTACTCATTGAATGATGACCTGCCAACCGCCTTTACTCATTGAATGATGACATGCCAACCGCCTTTACTCATTGAATGATGACATGCCAATCACCTTTACTCATTTAATGATGACCTGCCAACTGCCTTTACTCATTGAATGATGACATGCCAACCACCTTTACTCATTGAATGATGACATGTCAACCCCCTTTACTCATTGAATGATGACATGCCAACCGCCTTTACTCATTGAATGATGACATGCCAACCACCTTTACTCATTGAATAATGACATGCCAACCGCCTTTATTCATTGAATGATGACATGCCAACCACCTTTACTCATTGCTACTGTCGGTTTAACATAAACCTTAATCGATGCAACCAAACAGAAGGTAACAAATGACACAAAAGCCTACGGGGCACTGAACTGTCTAAACAGGGCGATGCACGAATTTAGGACACGTAACCCAGACAATTGCAAGACGAATGATGAACTTGATGCACTAGTAATACTAACTATCTGTATTGGAACTGGTTAAAATTATGTTCAATGCATGTATAGGTTTATATGGAATGTCTAATTAAGGAATTAGCACGTGTCGTTGTAACAGTAAGACATGATCTCAGATGGTTTGGTTAGTGTGCTCCCCTGACTGCATCCATTCCCTGCGCGGCAGTGCCAGCGGCCAGTGCCAGTGGCTACGCATGATTCGATTGTCATTAGGCAAACAACTTTATGCTAACAGCATGATTGACATAACAAGCAAGTCTATTTATTTGCAAACTAACTATGTGTGCACTTGGCTACATGACAGTGTTTCTATTTAATCTAAACCAGGCTTTATTATCCACAGATCGGAGGGTAAAAATAGATCAACATCTTAGAAAACCCATCTTTGTTGTTTGTTAGCAAATGCACCATTTATAAAAATAACATGAAATCACACAAAGTGACACATGATAGCAAGTATACTAATAAGCAAATATTGATCATGGTATACATTCACTCTCCTAAAATGCGTTAAGATGGTAATTAACTCAGAATATAACTTTAATATGATTTATGATAACAATGATCAATTATTCAGTCTGCCAGTTTTCCTGAGTCACATGTTGAGACATTGCATTAAGCATCCTGGGTCATGGTGACTTTACAGATCCTGACTTGGTTTTGTTTACAACCGTTGCCTCTGATGGAAGCTCTATTGTCCACATGCTTTGTGTGTATAATCTCAAGAATTCTACGTGTGTCTGTTGTTCAGGAATTCTGTGAAAACTCGGATAAGTAGCACTTGTGGTATAATTGTGCCCAGTGTAGGGCTCTGCTAGGTGGTTGGTGTGTCTAATCAGCAGCATGGCAGGGTCAGTAGATAAGGTCAATGTTTACAGACAGTGCATCATGGTCACACAATCAACTGTGCAACCCTGAATCATGCTGTTACATCCTGATCAATCCATCCTTTGAAGTCTCTCAAGGCTGTCAGACATAAAGGCTTCTAGGCATTCCTAGAAGTTTCTGGGTGTCTGTGTGTGTGTACGGTATGGGAAGCACCAGCCCAGGGACTGGACAAGTGACTGGTACCTGGAGGGTACAAGGTCAGAGCAACATTCCAAAGCATCACTCCACTGTGAGACACTTGTTTATTTCACCTTCAGCTCTCTTCAGTGGCAGCAGAAAATAAATGTGTTTGTGTCAGCAAAACAAGTTACCTGCCATATGCTGGTGCACAACATGTTTTCTTTGTTTCTTTTTCTCAAGTAATGCATCTTGATTGCTGTACACCAGTGTGGTGTGTCCTCCCTCCCTCCCTCCCTCCCTCCCTCCCTCCTTAAGTACAGTTTTTATACTGAAATGTAACATCTTTTTCCAGAGTATCACAAAGGAGTAAATAAAATATGTGATGAATGGGCTTCGGAAGTCATGTTTTGATGGCAATGTGTATAATATTAAAGTATCTCAACATTATATCCTTTAACTGACCTTTTTTATTCACAATTTACACAGTTTAGGTTTCTGATTTTACAAGTCTTTGGGCTAACAGATTTAGGTGAAAGTTTGTTTTTGTATAAATTAATGCAAGAGTATTAATTCAATTACCCACGGGGTAAGTGTTGTAAATTATAGATGTCACCTTATAATAAAATAATCTTTATTGTTTCACAATATCAATACAGTCAGTGAGGCCAGCAGGTAGTAGTAGAAACAAATGATTGTTGTCAAGTAGTTAGCTGTATTGTGGTAGTGTGGTGGTGCTGGTGTGTGGACCAGTGCTGTTGGCCGATGGTGGTGGTGTCCAGTGTCTGACCGGTCCACTCTCCCAGCCAGAACTGTCAAGTCCAAAAGGCCAAGCCGACCTGAAGCAGCAGTGCTGAAAATATTGACCTGCACCCTTGATGCACTAGTGCCTGGTGCAGTTGGACGAATTCCAACAGGTGGCAGTATCAAGGGAGAGCGGCCAGTGTAGTGGTTAGCACATCTGCCTGGCATGCCAGTGCTCTGAGTTCGAAACCCGGACCGGGCAGGCATGATATTTGGTGTAAAAACCTGGCTCTCAACATTGGGGACTATCCCTCATGACTTGGACCACCCTCAGTGCCAGCATGTAAAGGTCGGTTTGGTGATAATGTTCTGAAAAAGGCTGACTAGTTGAATGAGACCTCATAAGACCATTACATTGTAACCACAATAATACAGTCAGTTACTAGAACTGTGGTAGGGCTCATTATATTGAATAAGGTTATGAATGAATAAATTATTAGGTTATGAATGAACATTTGTGATTAGTTGCTAGAGGAATGGGTGATATCTTAAACGACATAACATGCAGGGGGGGGGGCAGGGCTGAAACCAACAGTAGCCCTTGCCATAAGCAAGATATGAATGGTAATTACATTTCTCTAGAGACCTTGGAGTCTTGGAGAAAGCACATGTTATTAATTATCAATAGTCTAGTAGATGGCATTGTCTTTGGGTGTACTTGGCAGGAAAGGTGAAGCCCCCCATTGGTTGGTTTAAATTTGGTAGTCAGGCTAGTTTAGATATAGAAAATTGTAGAGGGAAAATTAGGGAGTTGGTAGGGTGTATGTGTGTGTTGTGTGTGTGAGAGTGAGTGAGTGAGTGAGTGTATGAGTGAGTGTGAGAGAGAGAGAGAGAGTGAGTGAGAGAGGGAGAGAGAGAGAGAGAGAGGGAGAGAGAGCGGGAGAGGGAGAGGGAGAGGGAGAGCGGGAATATTCCCTCGTATGCAATCATAGCTGCAGTGTTGCTCTACTCTGGCTATCGGTGTGAATCACGTGTTTTCATATTGGCCACATATTAATGTGTATATTATGTTCATCCGTCCGTATTTACAAAAAAGTACACGCGTGCGACACACACACGCACACACACGCACACGCACACACACACACACACACACACACACACACACACACACACACACACACACACACACACACACACACACAAATTGGTCAAAGACACATCTGACCCATTGCCATCTTTTCATGTCCAGGATAGTAAAAATGTTCTCATCACCGTCGTTTAATCGTATTTTAGCAATCAGAAGATGAACAATTATAAATAAATCACACACAGTTCACATGCCTACATGTATAAGCAAAAACAGTATGCCCTATGATAATTTACTTATATATAGGCCCTACAAATAAACACGATCGGTGCAAACAAATGCAAAAAAGCACTATTTAAACAGTGTGTGGTCACACTGTGTTGTAACTGGTCGGGAGTCTACGTGGATGTGATTATCACTGTGGGTTGTTAGTAATTATATATATATATATATATAGGGTAAGAGAGAGAGTATAATAAATATTGATTCTAGTTTACTTGATCTTGTGACATATTTTAATTTGTACCTCCCCCTTTATCTAGCAGGAACCGCTACGATAGAACGTTGCCGAGCACTGGAAACAACTAGAACCAGTCCTGAGTGTGGCGGACTTTGCTTGTTGTTGTTGATTTGTTTGTGGCCAGCTGTGTCCTGTCTGTGGTCAGGGCTGCTGGCATGACACGGTGCCTGGATACACACACCTGGTGGTACCTGCAGACTTGTGTGCAATACTGCACACACTGTGGATACTCGTTTGATATAATACACCATTTTTATAAAACAATTGGGAGAAACCTTTTTGCTGGAGATAGATATTATAAATCACAAACAGCTATTTCATCTATTACGTGTAAAAAAAAGTTGGAAAAGCAGTTTTTTTGAGTGAACTATTTTATGGTCACCTCGATAATACAGCCACCTCACAATTAAGGTCATCATACGGCAGTCCCAGATTATTTCTGTAACAGTAAAGTGTACAAAATTAGTTCCTCTAATAAGGTCACTTAGTAGTAAGCTTCCACTGTACTTAGTAGTGAGCTTCCACTGTACTTAATAGTAAGCTTCCACTGTACCTAGTAGTAAGCTTCCATTGTACTTAGTAGTAAGCTTCCACTGTACTTAGTAGTAAACTTCCAGTGGACTTAGTAGTAAGCTTCCACTATACTTAGTTGTAAGCTTCCAGTGGACTCAATAGTAAGCTTCCACTGTACTTAGTAGTCAGTTTCCACTGTACTTAGTAGTACACTTCCACTGTACTTAGTAGTAAGCTTCCACTGTACTTAGTAGTGAGCTTCCACTGTACTTAGTAGTAAGCTTCCACTGTACTTAGTAGTAAGCTTCCACTGTACTTAGTAGTGAGCTTCCACTGTACTTAGTAATGAGCTTCCACTGTACTTAGTAGTGAGCTTTCAGTGTATTTAGTAGTAAGCTTCCACTGTACTTAGTAGTAAGCTTCCACTGTACTTAGTAGTAAGCTTCCACTGTACTTAGTAGTTAGGTTCCACTGGACGTAGTAGTGATGTTCCACTGGATTTAGTAGTGATGTTCCACTGGACTTAGTAGTGCGGTTCCATTGTACTTAATAGTGAGGTTCCACTGTACTTAGTAGTGAGCTTCACTGTACTAAGTAGTAAGCTTCCACTGTACTTATTAGTAAGTTTCCACTGTACTTAAATAAGTAAGTGGACTTAGTAGTAAGGTTCCACTGTACTTAGTAGTAAAGTTCGACCTGTACTTACAATTAATTAAAAATTATGAAAAGACGGTTTGTAAAAACAACACTGCACAAAATTGCTATATATATGTTATGAAGCTACATTGTGCAGCAATGCGCCTTGCATTATCTGTATATACTACCCAGGTTGTTGTTTAATTTCCTTGGGGATTACTACAAATAGTTTTCGTTCTAGAAGAGATGTATTGTTTGTTTACATCAACAGTCACTAAAGTGTTCCACTATGTTCCATATAGTTCCAAATGAAAACTAACAGTTCCAGCATAACTTCATCACAGGAATGAATTACAAATACAGCATTTCACCTGTAATCAGTTTCACTTATATAACTCACTTATATAACTCACTTATATAACTGGGCCGGGCCCTGCTCATAAGCTTCATATACAACACAGGTCAGACTTCAGATTGATTCCATGTATTTGTTGGGAAACCAGATTGTTAGGAACAGACACAATCGTGCGTGCGTGCGTGCGTGTGTGTGTGTGACACTGCCTTGCTGTTGTGCTCACGATGTGTTATATCTCATCACCACTTAGACAGTTACACTTTCAGGTTCATATCGAGTCAAGTGTTGGCAACAAACCTATTTACTAGGTACCTGGGGACCGTTTCACTAACATATTAAGCTCTTAAAGAAAATCCATCCTAGAATAGAATCTGAAGGAAAATTCAAAGAGTATTTTCAAAATGCATTTCACTAACGAGATTGTTAAATTATTCTTCAGGCAAAGAGCGATATTTCCATCATGATAATTGATAATCTGTACAGTTGGCACAGTTTGGCAAAAGAGATTGAACAGTTATCAAAAGGTGTTTGAAAATACGGCCCAACAACCACTTATCAACAACATATGACTTTTTGTTCACTGTGCGAAGAATTAAAACAAAATCTTACAGAAGCCACCAACATACCACAGAGAACAATATTTCCACGTCACACACGGTGCAATGTTTTGACAGAAGCGTGAAAAATTTTTGACAGAAGTGTTGACAACTTAAACCAAAATTGTGCCGTCGAGTATAGTAATATGAAGGGCAATAGTGCACAGGTTAAGTTAGATACAGCTTAAACATTGCTCAAAATTGATTAACAAATGTCGCAACAACCTTGACCTTCGTGAAGCCGCAAACCACTACGTACATGTCAACGGATCACGACGCCAGTGTTGCGTAAACAAATCATGCTTGAGCAAACTATTAATCACTAACATTTGGAAGACTTATTTGGCTGTGAACAACTGGTTCTCTTGCGTGAAAGTGACCCAAATTACAACGCAGATAGTAAAATGTAGCTGTTTATAATAGCTAAAGTAAAGAGTGGTGTAACGTCGTCTTAGAAATTGGCATTTTTAGAACCGTTTTTATGGACCATATCCTGTTTTTATCCAGGATGGATTGTTTATGAAACACAGTTTTTCATTTTTGCTCCTAGGTAAAGAGAACACACGATTTTATGGAGCAAAATTGGGCTTAAGAGCTCTTAAGAATGTTAGTGAAATGGTCCCCTGGTATTGCAGAATGCTGCAATAATAAATCTAGCAAACGTTAGCTGTCTAAAAACTGATACAAGAACAGTTTATACGTGGCACACATGAGTGGCCGTACCATATCATCTAGATTTTTTTTAGCCTCTTAGAATATCTGTCTTAGCCTTTTCTAGGCTTTGAAGTCAAGATAAACTTTATCTTCTGTTTTATTATTTGGGAGATTTTACACAAATATGTGTTTTTACATCAGTAGTAGCGTCTGTAGGGGCAGAACCATATTTTCTTGGCTACCACACAAGGGTTCCATTGGGGGTGATCACCAGTTGGCATATGTATTGTGTATTCATCAGAGACGGGATCACAACTCTCATAGTTGCATATTGTAGTACTCAGTGTTTAGTATTGTAAAATATTTGCAATCATCTGTTCTGTTTCATTTCAAAAGTATAAAGCACATCTGTAAATGTAACACACTAGATACATCAGGGGATTTTATGTTGGTATTTTTATATTTTCTGCTTTTGCAGACTCCGTCAGTTATTGCACATGTACAAATCTGTCAGCTTTGTCTTGTCCTGTTCTTTAGGCTAACCCGTGGTCTTCCTCTTCTTGTCTTGAAGATGTCCTTCACTGTAAGCGTACTTTTTTATATACCTGAACAACTTCATTTAGCATTTACAAACTATAATCGGTCTTAAAGCCGTGATTTGACACAGTTCTGTGGTAGGTATTTTATCACATAAAAAAGTAAAGGTAAGTTCTTATATAGCGCAGTATCCAGTCCTCAGGACTGCTCAAAGCGCTTTACACTTTACTCCCTGGCAGACCTGTTTGATCAAACATCATCTCGACTTCTCTGGGAAGCATCCAGCCGTGCTGCAATTAATGTGTGAAGACTATTCGTACACAAATATCCACCAGTGTCTATAGCCAGGTACTCATTCATACAGCTGAGTGAACTGGAGCAATGTAAAATGAACAAACTTGCCCAAGGTTCGATACCGCAGCACATGTTTCAAACCCAGGTTCTCTCGATCGAGAGTCTGAAACTAGCCATTGCGCCACTGCGCCACTGCGCCACTGCACCACTGCACTCCACATAGTCTGCTTTGTCATCCAGCTCATTGTGTCTGGAAAACCTCAGTCTTCTGCAATATAGTTTCCTCATGATAGTCTTGGTCAGGTGTAATATGGTGGGTAGGTTCCCAGGATTCATGTTTAATAGAGAACTGTCTAGTGGGAGGTTTGTAGTAGTTGATGAGCTACTGTTAGAAATTACTGCTAGTAAACTTGGCAATAGTTCAGTTGCCGTCAAGTAAGAATGTCCATTTGACTGAGCAAGGGACAGTGGGGAGTGGTAGTTGAGTGGTAGTTGAATCCCCATACCGTTTGCCATTTCAAAACTTGAGCAATTTCATTCATCCCACATTGTCTGTCTTTTGGAAGAGACGCTATGAACCATTAATGCCATCTACCTGGGGAAGTAAATGATCCCCGTTGGGGTAAATGTGAAACCTGCAATGATCTCTGTTGGTTACATAGAATGATGAGCTAATGATACAAAGAGAAAAAGGTGACTGTCCAAGATAATGATAGAAAGTTCCACACTGTTAATCCAAATACAAGCACAAGAAGATTTATATATAGTGTAGGTTTCCTAGAAATGAAGAGTCACCATTAGAAGTCCAACATGATGACAGTTGCAGGTAAAAGTGCTGTATGACATCACAGATTGGTGACGCATGTCGTATAACATCATTGATTTGTGACGCATGTCGGTGCAGGGCTGTGCAAGGTGGGAATCGAGGATGAGTTGTTTGTGCTGAGAATTACCGCCCATTTCTTGGTATGGTCCAAAAAATGGAGCTATGCCAACGTGTGTAGACTTTTACTGCAATAGTTCCACCCCTCCATCACTCAATTTTCTTTGGCACGCGTTCCCCGACAATATTAGCTTAAAAATAAATCATGTTTCTTTCCGTTTGTTTTGCCATCTGCGATATTCTGTACACTAAAAAGTTCAGATTAGGCGACACCAATTTGATTATTCGGTTTACAGACCCGACAAAACGGAAATAAAAATAAAATTGCAATTTTGAACTTTTATTTGTGATCGAAATGCTGAATCAGTGATTTTGTATCAATTCATTGAGCATATACGCATCATACCGAACATTGTATGTTAATCACTGTGCACAATGCACTACTCATTCTGTCTACATGCAAAAGTCTGAACATCGGATTTTGGTAATCAAGTTAACACACTGGGAAAACGGGTTGTAGGCACTCTCATCAATTTCAGAATTGCATTGCATTACTTCTGAATAGAATAATGTAGTTATAGTTGGATGTACAACAATCAAATCCTAATTAAGACAGTCAAATTAATATTATCGCAGCAAGATGTATCCTACCTCTCATCTACATGTTTACAGCTGTATTTTGCTTGTAATTAATGTTAACCATTTCAGTACAACAGGCCGGATTTCTGGCCACACTGTCTGTGATGCTTCGGTATGACCGACAGGCTGGTTATTTTTACAAAAATGTCTCAAAAATCCGTAATCCTAACAATCAAATTGGTGTGGCCTTACTGTGCATGTTCTCAGGTCTTACGTGCAAAAGCCACGCTAACGACTTAACAACATGTTAAGTAAGGCCTTAACTTGTGTGCATTGCTCTTAACAAATATGGCAAACCATTTAAAACAAAAGTTCCTGTTAATACTTAATCTTGAGTGAACGGTTTATAATTAAATATGACAAAATGAAACGATAATACTTGCTGAAACAATACATTGGATCTCGATAGAATATCGTCTCCGGCCAGAGCATTTTAATTCTAAAAACTGGCTGATATCTAGGCTGCTCGAAGCTGAATAAACATACATCATGTGGATTCCCTGTAGACCTACAGTGTGTGGCAGCATGCAACGTCATTCAATCTATACGTGCTCTTGTAAATTTTACTTCAGTACTTTTAAAACTTTTATATCACCTAGACAGTGATATAACATTCTTTATATGGATATAAAACATGGCAAAGTCATGCAGCTATGACAAGTTCACGTGTTTTAGAAGTGGGGACAATACATTTTACGCGAACATATCATGCCATTTGGTGGAGCGCAGCTGTAAACAACTGATGCAGGTGCAAACAAATTTGCCTACCCTACATTTTCTGTTTGTTCGCTAGGGGAAACCATTTGTGCAGTTTGCTAGCTACATAATAATATTAAAATAAAATGTTCTTTTTTTGAAAAAACTTGCTTTCTAAAAACACTTCAAATGCGATTTGCCATTTCGAACTTTTATCATCTAAATAGTAATGATTCTTCTTTCTGAAACATGATGTACATTTTTTGAAACAGAAAATTAAAAAAGTGACACTATGAGGTTAACATCCATGCACGTTTAATAAAACCATGTAACAAGGATTTTTAAGACAAAACGTTACATAAAGGGGCCCTGTATAGATTGCGCTATTCCATGGCAGATATATTTGGTCGGCCGATGCGTGGAATCTGCAGCTATTTATAGAACAGTCTGGTGCAGGCGATATGTTTGCCGTCATTAGTTTGTGGGAACACAAGACAAACGGGCGCTGCATCTAGTGATTGTGTTGTTGATAAGGATTGATTTATTTTGTGTTGTTAGTTTGCAACAGTATATGTCATAAATAAATCCTTATCAACAACACAATCACTAGATTCAGCGCACGCTTGTCATGTGTTCCTGAAAACTAACGACGGCAAACATATCGCCTGCACGAGACTGTTCTATAAATAGCCACAGACGCCAAGCGTCGGCCGACAAAATACTTCTGCTGTGGAATGTCGCAATCTTTACAGGGCCCCTTTAATATTAAGTGGTATTATGCAATGCTAATAAAAGAAGTATTTATTTAATATTAATCTGTAAGAAAGTCAGATGAATTCAACAAAATTGAAATTAAGTAACTATACAAATTAAGTAACTGTAATAAAAAGTGAGAGGGAAATGTTATGTCTATGTCAAGTTCTTTGAAGGCTGTGTCAGGAGTGTGTGCATGCATGCTCAGAGAAACGTCACGCATTTGTTGAATTTTCACATCAAAAAACATCCCAAAGTTGTTCTAACTTTCTGAACTAGTATAATAACCTTATTTATGAATATTGTCAGGCATTTTGTCAAAATATTGACACAGAAACTTGAGATAATCCGAAGTAAACTTTCAAAGTGGATAAGTTGCCGAACACTGCTCTACCATTTTTTTTACTTTCGCTTTGGAGAGCTGATGACGCTACATTTGAAACCATGGTTCTGATTCACTGAATTAAATCAGGCCACTAATGTATGACAGAGCTTTCCATCGATACCAAGTGTGCGGGGGTCTCGACTTTATGAATCCTTGCGTACCGTAAAATCACCAAAACGTGGGCGTCAACTGTGTCAATTGTTTTGTAAGCTAGATTGTGAGTTGATGTCATTGAATCTGCTCATGAATAAATATACACAATCTTGAAAAATCTGTCAGCTATCCATGGATAACAAATGTTCGCGAGTCGGTTGCGCGTGAAGGAAATTAAAATTGTTACAACAAAGGCAGGTACGGTTGGGCCAAATATCGGCCCGAGACACTCCGATGGTTAAGTAATATGCCAAGATAATTTAATGAAAGTAACTGAACTGACTTGGACATTTTCTGTGTGATCTACTGTGGGTATTTAGGTGATGACACAGGTAGGTTTTTAACAAAATACAGTTTATTGCACCCACAACATTGATACAAGTACAGTCTGCATGGGACCAAACTAATAACATAGTCAAGCATGCTCATATAAAAGTTATGAATCATTTACTAGATCAAGACGACCCATTCACCATAACAGAGAAATCCCCACTTAGGACATTCTTATTTTTACAATAGGGAACATCATTATATATACCTAACAAATATGTACATATCATAATTATGTAAACAAATACCACAAGTCGCAGTCTTAACATTCATTCTTCTTATATTACTTCCTAACACTTCTGACTAAAGAATACAGACACCGGGTGAAAGGTAAAACTGTTTTTGCAGCGTCATAATCCGCTAAATAATACTATTTAAAAATAACAATCTTAGAAGATAATGTGTTCTTACAGTGATTATAGAGTGTAATACATAAATTTGCTCATGATGCGATGTCCAGTGTTAGTCTAATGCTAATTTGGGTTATGTTAAAAAATAAATAAATGGACAATAGTTTGTAAATAAACAATGTAAAGTTTATGTGTTCCGACTACTTCGGTTGTCATGGTAACAACTAAAAGCAAATGCAACCATCCTCAAAGAAGTTGAGTCAGGCTTGTCAAAATGTGTAAATATATACTCATCATGCAGGTTTGACATACAAAACAGGCATGTATACATACAATACAATTATGAACATGTTTTACTTGTAAAAAAATAAATACATGACCAGTAATGTTTGTTTGATCATGTGATAGCTTTCATTTTTACGAGAAACAGTATCACAGGAATGGTTACGATTTGATGCTGAATACTTTCATACCTTGTTTCCGTAAGATAAACTGAGCGAAATCACGCTCGGTATAAATCACAAGTACCGTACAGAGCTCTTGAAACACGAAGACCTTTGTGAAATACAGTGAGACTGATAAACGTGTTTGTTTACTTGGCAGTTACTGTGATGATGACCCGAGGTCAATCACATTACTCCACACATTTCTTTGTTAGTATCTGTTTATGACGGGCTGAGTGCGCTGGGACCATGTATCTAACTCATGCTGTAAACAATGCATTCCTTATTTGTGGCTATCTATTACGATTCCCTGTCTGCACTAGGAGAATTTTTGATCAGCTGTTAGATGTGTTTTTTTGGGGGAACTAACTAGGAGTCAATGGGCCCATAAATTGTTCTATTGTTATCCCCACGTCTGAAGTACACGTTTTATAGGCTTCCCTTGGCTGATATTGCAAGATGTCGACCCTAAAATAGAACCTGCTGGCGTAAACATAAAACCAGCTATATCTTGGCCCTTTTTCTGGAGAACATATTTAATAGGCATAATGCTGCATAGTCGGAAGGGTTCAGTGGACAGACGTAGTACAGTCGCTTCTTGTCGTTGTTGTCACTTGTGTCAGTAGCAGATGTATGGCCGCTTTAAAGGCAAACTTTGTAGAGAAGAACATTACAACGACCATTGAAAGAAGACTCAGTAGGAGAATAGAAATGACATCAAACATGTAATACTGGCAGAGCGTAAGGTCGTGCTCCTTTGACTTGAGATGAGGTGCACCCTGTAGGTGGATAACGTAGTTGACCCAGTGTTTGATCTCGTTGTGTTGTCGCTGCGGTTTATTGTTCATGATGAATGATATTCGCTTGGCGTTGAGTCGATAGCGAGAGTTTGTGTCGACGGCCATGATGGCGTTGTAGAGGCCATCAGCAGTGAGGGAATGTATCGAAAGTTTCACGCCCATGTTAGCATGTAGTGTCAGCTTTGTTGCTTGGTACGGTTGGTCGGCAAAGAGCGGGATTGCGACAACGGGGACACCGTAGTAGGATGCTTCGTAGGCAGCATTCAGACCACAGTGACTCACAAACACCTGCACCTTCGGGTGGGCAAGCAGGTCAGACTGTGGTAACCATGGCACCAGCAGCGTGTTGTTGCCAAGGTTACGAGGGAGGGTCTCGTTGTATCGCCAGATGACGCGGTGCGGTAACCTTGCCAACGCCTCGGCGAAGATCTCCCTCCACACTGGGCCGTAGAACTTGAGGATCGAGCCAAAGCTGAACACCACGACACCTTCGTCTCCTGTCTCATCGAGGAAGTCAGTGATGCGTGACGGAATCGCCTTCGGTTCCGACTGAACGAACCCGCCAATGAGAATATCTGATGGTTGCATGGGACCGACGTAGTCGAGGCCGTGGTCACCGAGGATGAATCTGAGGGAGGCTGCCTTGTAGCTGTTCTGTATGTGGCGGGTAATGTTGATGCTGTGGGACAGCTTCAGTTGCTGGTAGTACTTGAGTGTCGTGTATGCAATCAGCTTCTGGACGACGTAGCCGAACGTGTTGATGACACGCTGTGGCAGTGTCATTGTGTCGGAGTAGGTTGTGAGGAGGGAGGGCAGGTAGGCGGGGTGGCGTGGGAACACGTTCTCAAGGCCCTGCGTATAGAACACGATGAACGGAATGTCGATGTAGTCAGCAAGGATTCGACTGCACTGGTCGACGGCGTCGTAGATGGCCAAGTCAAAGTTCCCTTGTTTAATCTGCTGCAGAACGTCATGATCGCTGAGGAGACTGTCGCAGAAAGCGAACGTTGATTTGTAGAATGTCGCCACAATCTGCCACAAGGGCGTGTCGAGGAATGTTTGCAGTGACTTGAAGCCGCAGATGATGCTGACATTTTCGGGTGACTTGAAGTGAATGAGCCTTACTCTGGAGAGGTTGACGCCACTGTGAGGTCCGTCGTAGTTGTCGTGGACTAGCATTGTCACCTGGTGGCCATCATTCAGCAGAATTGCAGCGAGCTTCTCGAAATTGAGCAGGTGCGAATTAACGCAATGACCAAACGGGTAGAGCAGAATGTTGGCTGTCCGCACGGGCTGGATGCCACTTGCCAAGAGCATAGTGGCAACTAGCAACATGTGGTAGATCATGGCTGTCATTTCTTTTGGCAACACTGCGAAAATGTGTGTTTTGTCTGAAAGAAATCAAAACATGACACTATGAAAATATGACTATTAAAATTATATAATAACTTGAACAACATATATATATATTTATCAGTAACTATGTAAAATAAGATATTTAATTAATTAAATATATATTGTTTCTTTATTTCCAATATTTTGTTCAGTTAATTTAAATCATTATTCACAGTGTGAGCAGTGTAGTTTTTTGCTGTGGAATAAACTGTTCTATTTTAATAAATTGTTTCAGTGAAACAATGATGCACAATATATATATATATATATATATATATGTAATGACTTCTAGAATTACCATATAAGTTACCAATAATGATCTGTGGGAGATGAATGTATATAATGCCTGGGATAGCGTTGGCAAGTGCTGGCATCTGTTGATTACAAAGTTAACCACAGTTGTGAAGCAGCACTTGAGTGCAGCCGTCACAGAGCTGGTGAATGACTCCTGTCACATCAGCTGTGTCTAATATCCGTTCTGCCACGTTTAATTTTGCAAGTATAAATATAGGGCATTTGCAAATGCTAAGTAAGACATCTAGGCCAAACCATGGTGAAATTAAACGGCTTATACACTGGAGATTAAAAAAAAAAAATGCCTTTATGCCAATTGATGAATTCTGGTGTCTTGGGAATTCTTAAAAGCACAACAGGATATGTTTGGTACATACCCTGTGGGGAAATTAAGTTGTCTGTAAATGTTGACAACAAACAGTTTTAAAATTGTTTCATCATGACTAGACTTGTGTGCTTGAAGTATGTAAATAAGTTGTAATACAAGCCTTTGCAAGGAATCACATGCATGGGTTGGTCTTTTCCCAAAGTTTAATTGCATGTAGACTTCAGATGTTTTACACAGTCTTTTTCTTACTATGCTTTTATGCTTATTAGAGAAATTGCAAACCCACTGTGTTCCCTTTTAAGACCTTATTCTGCAGCTATATTTTGACATTAAACCAGGAAACTGCAGGACAGTAGTATGTTGACTGTCAGAGCCAATGAATGCAACCACAAAAAATGGACAAGGAAAGTACTAAAGTTTATACCTTGAACTGTGAGTACTGGTGATATATTCCCATTTGTGGCATTTAGGGAATGTGAAGAGTTGGTCTGCTTAAAGTTTTGACCCACTGGTTGCACGTATAATATGTTTTTGTTTAATTTCTAACTGTTAGCATATCCAAAAATATAATAATTTGTTTGCACAAAACAATTATTTGGTGATTTTGAGAGCATTGTTTGTAGAGGTTGTACATGTACTGGGGCAGCCTGCTGTATGCGGCACTGTCTATGATAACTAATCTGCATATGCTCATCTGTTATGGTGTTGTTATCCCAACTGTTTGGACTGAATGAGATAGATTTACTAATGAACCATTTGCATCTCATTAATAAGAGTAACTTTGTCATTGGAGAATTTTTTATAAAGCTATAAAAACTTATTTCTAGCCCTTCATAAATGTTGAAAAGCCTCGAGGTTGTTTTTGATGCCAAGTACCTCGTTTACAGTAATTGTTCGTACAATTTGTTTCTTTGGGGTTATTTCTTGCCTGTCTAACTCAATAGTGTTTACATAGACTGTGATCCTTGTGTTGTTAGCTTGTAGTGGCAGCAACCTATGTCAGCTCCCATGGGTATCGCAGTTAGATACTCTAGTTTACCCACTTTATAAGGTTGGGGTATTTTACTCCCCCTATAGAGACAACAGGCATAAAAACTCATCCTGATATCATCCATTATAATGCATTCTATTGCCAAGGGTAGTGGCATACTTGCTAAGTGCGTCAACCTGACATGTCAAGTTGTGTACAGTGATCTCACTACACTGCTTGAAAGAGCAACAGTTTAGCTGATGTGTTGGTGTGTGAAGATAAAATGTCAGCACTACAGCATCTATCAGTTAGACTGCTGTATTTAGCCACAGAGCAGCATGTTTGACAAGAAATGTGTAGGCAGAGGAGGGGATTTTTTTCTCACAAATCACTCATAGTGTTACGCACTATTCATAGATAATGAACCAGCCGAGGCCAGTTTTTCGCTGCGCCAGCCGACCGTCAAAAAGGCAGCTGGAGTAAACACTGCTTACTGGCGGCCGGCCCTACTTTACTGCCACGCACTCGCTGAAATATGATCGCTTCACGAGGGGATTTCCCTCCAACTCTTCCTGGTTGGCTGCAGTGTGCCGGTCCGCTGCCTAACTGCCTGGGCCAACACTTGTGCTTCAGCTACCAAGTTTTCTACCCTGTCCTGTAGATAATTACTGCAATAGAGTAATTACCGGGCTAGACTAATTATAGTGAAAGTGTTAATTATTTGATTCTTCACAGTTAAGTTATTGTTAGGTGATGCAGTGATTGTTATGGTCGTAGATATTGCTTTTTCAGAGTAATGGTAAGGAAGGTTAGATGTCTGTAAAATACTGTTATCTCAAATATAAAACAGAGATATTATTTTAGTTTTTTTTCACCCATGCTCATTTTAACTGAGTACCTGCGAAATAAATTACAGTATAGATGAATTATTTGCAACATGATCACTTGGTTATTGTCTGTATTTCCTCCTTGTACTGTGAAACATAAACAATTGTTTTTCTGAAATAACAATGTTATTTTCACACTTTTAAAACCTTATTTTGTGTGTTTAATTAAACAAATTGCCTGATGAGTTGTATGCTTAATATTTGACATTTGAACATAAGGAATGCAGTGTCATTTCAACAACGCTTTGATGTCGTCAAAGAAGTTTTTGCAGCAGTGAAAAATAACTGTATTTTTGGTACGTTTTCATGTCGTATTTCATTTACTCTGCAGTGCTAACAGCTAGTAGTGTTATATCTACATTAGTTCATCTTGTCACGACACACAAGAGTGGTTTGCGTTGGCGGCAGTGTGAAGAAACTATGTACTTTATTGGCAGATTTCCACATCGTATTTCAGTCACCTTGCAAAGCTTACTTTGCAGTAAACAAGTATAACACATTATTTTGTGACCACAAAATATGATGTATGCATCATCAGCTGTTAGATGTTTTTCTCCGCCACGAAGTCACACTAGTGCGCCCGTAGATAATATCTCATAACACACGCAGCAGTACTATGAGGAAAGTAGTCTTAAGATCGCATGCAGCAAACAGTTTTTTCTAAAAACTTGTAAACGTTTATGGAAATGCTGGATGATACTAGCAGTAAACCAGATTTGCTTAAGAGAATAACCAGGCATCTTTGTTTGCACCAATGCAAAACTTCCTTAATGACACAATAGTGATAACCATTTATTTATTTTGCAGTCATAACGTTAAATAAAGGTGCATGTACAAAATATGTTTAAATGCTAAAAAAGTATGCAATTGTGTTAAGTTAGAAAATATTTAAAACTAAAATTACTTTATATAAATGTATCATAACAGATTTATTAGAGGACTGTTAAATGCCTAAAACAGTTATTAAAATGTATAATGACTGAATATAATAGTATTTGCTTATCAGCAGTAAAATGACCAATGTTGGGTAAGATTGCCTTGTTGCCGAGGTAACTAAGATGTTTGAAAGAATACTCTTGGTGAAAGATCTCTCTACCACTCAAGACAGTTCTTCATGAATACTATCATCTGATCTCCTTCTCCCAACTATTTTGTTTTCTTTTCTTTTACAGCACACTGGCACATACCAAGTTTTGCAAACCTTAAAGAGAGTTATTTAACTCATATCAGGAAGTAAAAAAGAATCTGCAGATTATAACGAATTAAACAAATTGCTATATTAACAACTAGACTAAAATATGAAATTATCTGTACAATGTCCTGCTCGGAATCAGTGCAGTAGTTAAACACGACGGGCTAATATTTGCATGCTGCCAACATTACAAATGTTGCGTTTTGTAAAGTGAATGCAACGTTTGAAGACATTCTCCTGGAATACAATTGTATGATGCAAGTAGTAGCTGCCAGGTGGATAATGAGAAATATCAACCATGCGAGAAATTAACTTTAACTATGCAAGAAACCTGCACTCAGAATTAACACTGCATGACAATGTGACAGAGTGCTTACCTTGTCAATAGGGTGGCTTGTGTCGGTGTGTCAGTGTCGTGTCAAGTCACTACTGACTTGTCGAATTTCTGTCTCTTGGTAGCCAAGCTGGGGGATATATAGTTGGTTCCTTGTGGACCGTACCATTGTGGCAGTGAGTGGGGGGGGGATGGTTGTGTGCTTCTCTTGTTGTTGGACCTCCATCAAGACTGCTTGTATTGGTTTTGCCCAGTCACGCCTCAGTGACGTTGGTCAGCTGATTCGTGGGGAGTGTTTGTGGTTTGTGGTTGGATTCTGGGGCGGTGGGGTGGTATGGAGGGAATTCTGGGAGGTATGGATGGTGTGGCTGCATTCTGGGGGTGGGGTGGGGTGGTTAGTAATTAAATCTGAGTTTTCTTTTGATGTTTTTGCATGGAGAGTGATGAGGGTATCACCGGGAGCCAAATGATGGCATAGAGACGAACAATGACAAAGGTCATATTTATGGGAGTTCATCTTTGGTGCAGAAGGATGTAAAGTGACGTACTTATATCAAAAAGGTAAGGGTAAACTAGTATTTATTACGTGATGGAAATCATTCATGTTGCGCATATTGTATGTGATCACAGTCAGTGCCGGGAATTGTGTTTGTGCATCACTTTTAACACAGTTTTGTAGAATGTATTTATGGAAGTGGTGATTTTTAACCAGATTTAACAAGATCACCACCCAGAGGATTAACTCCACGTGGCAAATGGACAAGGACCTCTTTGACTTATTGAGAGGCCACCTTTTTATTTTGTTGGATGGACATGGTGTTTTTTTTTTACCCCCAATAATGCAGCTTTTATTGCCACCACCACTGCCGCCATGTTGTTGCAATCTTGCAATGGTTGCAGTAGAGATATCTGATGTGGCAATATGAGTTAAAAGCATGCTTCTGGCCAAGTCAGTGTGGTGTGCCTGCACTTGTCTATGCTAATCACTACCTGTGTAGTTGGTGAGTTCACCCATGGTACATTCACCCCTGTCTCAGCTTTCTACTCGTGGCAGCCAGCAGACCAATGGGCTTAAATGGCTCGAAGACAGTTTAACCTAGCTGCACCCTACTGCTGCATGTCCATGAGATACTTGCCATTGCCAGGCCAACAATGTGCCCACAAGTGCGCTTCCACAGTCCTGCACTGACCAGGCATTGCTCCCAGTCCTCTGTAGGTGTCTAACTACTCAAGGCTGCTGTTGCACACAGCGAATCAAGTGAGATGTCCCACAACAAGCTCCGCCCACCTTGCTGCAGAAGCCCTGCCCCCTGCAGTGGAAGGCCCGCCCTCTCACTATGGTGTAGTAGTAGTAAGTGTAGTGGCTGTGGTGGGAAGTGTGCCAAGTCTGTCAGCACGTGGCCACCACCAGCGTGCCTCCAGGTCATGGTTCCCACCTGTCCCAGCCTACCTGCAGGCCCTTATGCCCACCTGTCCTCCCTCTCTAGGAAGCACTTCATAGGGAGCAGTTTCCCACGAATCTTGCAGTTTGCCATGCTGTCTGGGGCAGTGGGTCGAGGTGGAGTGACGAGGTGGAGTGACGAGGGGGAGTGGGCAGTAACTGGGCCGCTGACACACAACTACAGGGTATTTGTTGAGGACAGAATGTGTAGCATCAGTGAGATCAGTTATGTTGATTTCTCACAGCGTCGTCAGCTGTATTAAGTCATAGTATCACCTGCAGTGCCCATCCTCAGGTCATAGTATCACCTGCAGTGTTCTTCCTCAGGTCATAGTATCACCTGCAGAGTCCATCCTCAGGTCATAGTATCACCTGCAGTGTCCATCCTCATGTCATAGTATCATCTGCAGTGTCCATCCTCAGGACATAGTATCACCTGCAGTGTCCATCCTCAGGTCATAGTATCACCTGCAGGGTTCTTCCTCAGGTCATAGTATCACCTGCAGTGTTCTTCCTCAGGTCATAGTATCACCTGCAGTGTCCATCCTCAGGTCATAGTATCACCTGCAGTGTCCATCCTCAGGTCATAGTATCACCTGCAGTGTCCATCCTCAGGTCATAGTATCACATGCAGTGTCCATCCTCAGGTCATAGTATCACCTGCAGTGTCCATCCTCAGGTCATAGTATCACCTGCAGTGTCCATCCTCAGGTCATAGTATCACCTGCAGTGTCCATCCTCAGGTCATAGTATCACCTGCAGTGTCCATCCTCAGGTCATAGTATCACCTGCAGTGTCCATCCTCAGGTCATAGTATCACCTGCAGTGTCCATCCTCAGGTCATAGTATCACCTGCAGTGTCCATCCTCAGGTCATAGTATCACCTGCAGTGTCCATCCTCAGGTCATAGTATCACCTGCAGTGTCCATCCTCAGGTCATAGTATCACCTGCAGTGTTCTTCCTCAGGTCATAGTATCACCTGCAGTGTCCATCCTCAGGTCATAGTATCACCTGCAGTGTCCATCCTCAGGTCATAGTATCACCTGCAGTGTCCATCCTCAGGTCATAGTATCACCTGCAGTGTCCATCCTCAGGTCATAGTATCACCTGCAGTGTCCATCCTCAGGTCATGGTATCACCTGCAGTGTCCATCCTCAGGTCATAGTATCACCTGCAGTGTCCATCCTCAGGTCATAGTATCACCTGCAGTGTCCATCCTCAGGTCATAGTATCACCTGCAGTGTCCATCCTCAGGTCATAGTATCACCTGCAGTGTCCATCCTCAGGTCATAGTATCACCTGCAGTGTTCTTCCTCAGGTCATAGTATCACCTGCAGTGTCCATCCTCAGGTCATAGTATCACCTGCAGTGTCCATCCTCAGGTCATAGTATCACCTGCAGTGTCCATCCTCAGGTCATAGTATCACCTGCAGTGTCCATCCTCAGGTCATAGTATCACCTGCAGTGTCCATCCTCAGGTCATAGTATCACCTGCAGTGTCCATCCTCAGGTCATAGTATCACCTGCAGTGTCCATCCTCAGGTCATAGTATCACCTGCAGTGTCCATCCTCAGGTCATAGTATCACCTGCAGTGTCCATCCTCAGGTCATAGTATCACCTGCAGTGTCCATCCTCAGGTCATAGTATCACCTGCAGTGCAGGTCATAGTATCACCTGCAGTGTCCATCCTCAGGTCATAGTATCACCTGCAGTGTCCATCCTCAGGTCATAGTATCACCTGCAGTGTCCATCCTCAGGTCATAGTATCACCTGCAGTGTCCATCCTCAGGTCATAGTATCACCTGCAGTGTTCTTCCTCAGGTCATAGTATCACCTGCAGTGTTCTTCCTCAGGTCATAGTATCACCTGCAGTGTTCTTCCTCAGGTCATAGTATCACCTGCAGTGTCCATCCTCAGGTCATAGTATCACATGCAGTGTCCAACCTCAGGTCATAGTATCACCTGCAGTGTCCATCCTCAGGTCATAGTGTCACCTGCAGTGTCCACCCTCAGGTCATAGTATCACCTGCAGTGTTCTTCCTCAGGTCATAGTATCACCTGCAGTGTTCTTCCTCAGGTCATAGTATCACCTGCAGTGTCCATCCTCAGGTCATAGTATCACCTGCATTGTTTTTCCTCAGGTCGTAACATCATCTGCAGTGTTCTTCCTCAGGTCATCGTATCACCTGCAGTGTTCTTCCTCAGGTCATAGTATCACATGCAGTGTCCATCCTCAGGTCATAGTATCACCTGCAGTGTCCATCCTCAGGTCATAGTGTCACCTGCAGTGTCCACCCTCAGGTCATAGTATCACCTGCAGTGTTCTTCCTCAGGTCATAGTATCACCTGCAGTGTTCTTCCTCAGGTCATAGTATCACCTGCAGTATTCTTCCTCAGGTCATAGTATTGCCTGCACAGTGATCTTCCTCAGGTCATAGTATCACCTGCAGTATTCTTCCTCAGGTCATAGTATTGCCTGCACAGTGATCTTCCTCAGGTCATAGTATCACCTGTAGTGTTCTTCCACAGGTCATAGTATCAGCTGCAGTGCTGGTCATAGTATCATCTGCAGTGTTCTTCCTCAGGTCATAGTATCACCTGCAATATTCTTCTTCAGGTCATAGTATTGGCTGCACAGTGATCTTCCTCAGGTCATAGTATCACCTGTAGTGTTCTTCCACAGGTCATAGTATCAGCTGCAGTGCTGGTCATAGTATCATCTGCAGTGTTCTTCCTCAGGTCATAGTATTGCCTGCAGTGTTCTTCCTCAGGTCATAGTATCACCTGCAGTGTTCTTCCTCAGGTCATAGTATCACCTGCAGTATTCTTCCTGAGGTCATAGTATTGCCTGCACAGTGATCTTCCTCAGGTCATAGTATCACCTGTAGTGTTCTTCCACAGGTCATAGTATCAGCTGCAGTGCTGGTCATAGTATCATCTGCAGTGTTCTTCCTCAGGTCATAGTATCATCTGGAATTTACACAGAGACAAGCTTAGTCTATGTAGCCTTAACATAGCAGCATTACTGAACTTTTTACACTCGGCATGCTTTTATTGTTGTTGATTAAAGTGTCGTAAATAAACCTCTGTGGTGCTCTGACGCGGATGTGTAATAGCTATTAAGTGTCCAGATGGTGTAGGTAGTACTGCTGGACGATGGCAGTAACAAGGGCAGTGATAGGACGTGAAACAAAATGTATCATCTGTGCATTTTGCATCGGTTGATATTTTCAATTTATGTTAATAATGTTTAGTTATAAATATATTCCATGGGTCAGCTACCAGAACATAAGCAACAACACACAACTACAAACTGGTAAAACAGAAACATGCTTTGGGAGAATAACATTTCTGAAATTAATTTTTAAGTACACAATGATAGCAAAAAAATGGAGGACCAGATTGGCAACTTGGCAGAGGAAACTCTTGCAGCCAGACCGCAGTTAATAACAAATCTACATCATTGGCTTAAAGGGTATGTTAATAAAGTAATTTGTAAATCCTCAAAATCCCATGTAACAACATCAGCGTTATTTTTAAAATTACAACCTAAACCTGCGACTGCGGTAGATGTCAGAGGCACACGTATTGTATTACGCAATATTGTTGCTTTTTTGTATCTAGGTGGATAAAATATTGTGTATTACTTGGAAATAAAATTGCAGGACAGTTCACTTGAGATGTTTGCCAAACATGCAGCACAGCAGTGTGTTTTGAGAAAGTGCCTGTTTATTACATGCTGTTTACTCGACGTGCATCTAGCAGTTGTCTGCGAAGTGTGGGAGCAACTGATGGGAGCCAAGGTATGGACACTGCACCTGTAGTGAAGGCTTTGAACCCACTCGGCCAGTCTCCTTCCCTGACGGGATCAGACGATCAGACGCAGGAATGAGGGAAGAATTAGGTTCCTCCCCAGTCCAGTCTTCCCAGATGTTGTCTGACACACTTAGGATTGATTACACCTTGTGTCCTTCCCTCTGTCCATGACACCCAGGCCTACATTCCCAGCTACACCCCCCAAGCACATTCCAGCCCAAATACTAGCCAACCCACCAATCCACACAGTTTTTTATTACTGGTGCCACTGAACCAGATTCTTACTAATACAATGTACTATTCCCACTTATTATTCCTACCTGTTTCTGGCAACTATTCCCACTTATTATTCCTACCTGTTCCTGGCAACTATTCCCACTTATTATTCCTACCTGTTTCTGGCAACTATTCCCACTTATTATTCCTACCTGTTCCTGGCAACTATTCCCACTTATTATTCCTACCTGTTTCTGGCAACTATTCCCACTTATTATTCCTACCTGTTCCTGGCAACTATTCCCACTTATTATTCCTACCTGTTTCTGGCAACTATTCCCACTTATTATTCCTACCTGTTCCTGGCAACTATTCCCACTTATTATTCCTACCTGTTTCTGGCAACTATTCCCACTTATTATTCCTACCTGTTCCTGGCAACTATTCCCACTTATTATTCCTACCTGTTTCTGGCAACTATTCCCACTTATTATTCCTACCTGTTCCTGGCAACTATTCCCACTTATTATTCCTACCTGTTTCTGGCAACTATTCCCACTTATTATTCCTACCTGTTCCTGGCAACTATTCCCACTTATTATTCCTACCTGTTTCTGGCAACTATTCCCACTTATTATTCCTACCTGTTCCTGGCAACTATTCCCACTTATTATTCCTACCTGTTTCTGGCAACTATTCCCACTTATTATTCCTACCTGTTCCTGGCAACTATTCCCACTTATTATTCCTACCTGTTTCTGGCAACTATTCCCACTTATTATTCCTACCTGTTTCTGGCAACTATTCCCATTTATTATTCCTACACCTGTTATCACCCCTTGTTACCCCTCCTTCTCTTCCAATTTGTTATTCCAACCCATAATTCCCACCTATTATTTGCAACTGTTATCACCCCTTGTTACCCCTTCTACTCTTCTAATTTGTTATTCCAACCCATAATTCCCACCTATTATTTGCACCTGTTATCACCCCTTGTTACCCCTCCTTCTCTTCCAATTTGTTATTCCAACCCATAATTCCCACCTATTATTTGCACCTGTTATCACCCCTTGTTACCCCTTCTACTCTTCCAATTTGTTATTCCAACCCATAATTCCCACCTATTATTTGCACCTGTTATCACCCCTTGTTACCCCTTCTACTCTTCCAATTTGTTACTCCAACCCATAATTCCCACCTATTATTTGCACCTGTTATCACCCCTTGTTACCCCTTCTACTCTTCCAATTTGTTATTCCAACCCATAATTCCCACCTATTATTTGCACCTGTTATCACCCCTTGTTACCCCTTCTACTCTTCCAATTTGTTACTCCAACCCATAATTCCCACCTATTATTTGCACCTGTTATCACCCCTTGTTACCCCTTCTACTCTTCCAATGTGTTATTCCAACCCATAATTCCCACCTATTATTTGCAACTGTTATCACCCCTTGTTACCCCTCCTTCTCTTCCAATTTGTTATTCCAACCCATAATTCCCACCTATTATTTGCATCTGTTATCACCCCTTGTTACCCCTTCTACTCTTCCAATTTGTTATTCCAACCCATAATTCCCACCTATTATTTGCACCTGTTATCACCCCTTGTTACCCCTCCTTCTCTTCCAATTTGTTATTCCAACCCATAATTCCCACCTATTATTTGCACCTGTTATCACCCCTTGTTACCCCTTCTACTCTTCCAATTTGTTATTCCAACCCACAATTCCCACCTATTATTTGCACCTGTTATCACCCCTTGTTACCCCTTCTACTCTTCCAATTTGTTACTCCAACCCATAATTCCCACCTATTATTTGCACCTGTTATCACCCCTTGTTACCCCTTCTATTTGTTATTCCAACCCATAATTTCCTGTTATCACCCCTTGTTATTCCAATTTGTTATTCCAACCCATAATTCCCACCTATTATTTGCACCTGTTATCACCCCTTGTTACCCCTTCTACTCTTCCAATTTATTATTCCAACCCATAATTCCCACCTATTATTTGCACCTGTTATCACCCCTTGTTACCTCTTCTATTCCAATTTGTTATTCCAACCCATAATTCCAACCTATTATTTGCACCTGTTATCACCCCTTGTTACCCCTTCTACTCTTCCAATTTGTTATTCCAACCCATAATTCCCACCTATTATTTGCAACTGTTATCACCCCTTGTTACCCTTCTACTCTTCCAATTTGTTATTCCAACCCATAATTCCCACCTATTATTTGCACCTGTTATCACCCCTTGTTACCCCTTCTACTCTTCCAATTTGTTATTCCAACCCATAATTCCCACCTATTATTTGCACCTGTTATCACCCCTTGTTACCCCTCCTTCTCTTCCAATTTGTTATTCCAACCCATAATTCCCACCTATTATTTGCACCTGTTATCACCCCTTGTTACCCCTTCTACTCTTCCAATTTGTTATTCCAACCCATAATTCCCACCTATTATTTGCACCTGTTATCACCCCTTGTTACCCCTTCTACTCTTCCAATTTGTTACTCCAACCCATAATTCCCACCTATTATTTGCACCTGTTATCACCCCTTGTTACCCCTTCTACTCTTCCAATTTATTATTCCAACCCATAATTCCCACCTATTATTTGCAACTGTTATCACCCCTTTTACCCCTCCTACTCTTCCAATTTTTTATTCCTACCAATAATTCCCACCTATTATTCCTCTCTGTTATTCACACTATGGTGTCACATCAATTTCTTGCTGAAGTTTATTTTGTTAAATTTAATTTAATAACAGAAGCATAGAGCAGAAATTAAATGGATTATTCTCTATAAAATTAGGATTATTCTCTGTAAAACAAACCCAGTGTATCTTGTAAAAGTTCACATGCAGTGCCTTGGGATTAGTCTGCGAGAGTAATGACCTTTTTTGTTCCCAAGTGGTGGATTTTGTGTCTCGTCAACGAATGGATAAGAGCAAATGTTACCTACGGGAGAACTATCATTCTGCCAACAAAAGATTGCAGAACACTTGACGAGCTGTGTACTTGCAGAATACACTTGACAAGATGTGGGGCTTATAGATAAATGTGTTCTGTGGTTCGTTGGTTGTATTATTTATGTTTGTTGAACCAAACTATAGGTTGCCTATTAAACCACTCCTGGGGTAAACCATGCACACGGCTAGCGTTATGTAATCAGTAAGTGGGTGCTTATGATGTGTCATTCACCCTTCCACCCTCTTGCACTCAGCAAGGTGCTGTAGCATATTGCCCGAGACAACCCACGGTTTACTCAACCTACATCTGCTACTGTTAATACTGTGGCTAGTACACATTTCAGTTGCAATCACCCAAATTCTTAATGGGCAGTCAACAGTGATGGAATTCCTGTGATCAAATGACAACAATAAACAGCTTTTGTACAGTAATTACTGGGTGGTTGAATGCTTCCAAGATAAAATTAATTGGTGTTTACATGAACAGTTCTGCAAGAAGCAGTGAGTAACTCGAACAATGATTGTTGAATTAGTACAGGATTAATGAAATGCTTTGAATTGTAGACTATGCAATATTGATAGACCAATGTCTTTCTCATTGTCAAAAAATCAGGTATGTACCATAATTAATGTCTTTCAAACTAACTGTCTAGCCGAAGCCATCCAGTTTTGTGTTTGTTTTCGAGATGGGTTAATGAATTACACGGCATGTTGATTAAATTTTTTAATGAAATCAGCAGACCATGACCTTCCATGACATTTCTGTCCTCGTTTTTAGACTGTTGAATCGAGCAGACCATATAAATTAATTACCGTGGCAAATCAAACATTAAGTGCATTCTGCCGGTGTCATCGAGAATGTACAATCATGTGGCATCTTTTTTGCCCTCGGTAATGTGACGGTGTGAACCCTGTTAGCCGCAATAAATACTTGATTCGGGCACGGAACCAGTGCAGTCAGGTGACGTCTGTAAAACGACATCACACAACTCGGTGCTAGACTCCTGGAATCTATGCTATTGAAATATTTTCACCGAAAACCCGGGGCAGTTGCCATAAATCTGGATAACACAAAAATAGAATTATTAGAAAGTGATCAATATTATTGAGTGCAGCCAGGTAATGCCTTTGTGTGCCCTCTTGTCACGGTTCACGACCTTGCCAAATTTGTCCCCATTAAATGTGTGGTCAGAAACGAGTGCGTTGTGCGGCTTAAGCCGTCTAGTCGTTATTGATGTGATCCTGTGTTCCCGGACCTCTAGCATACCTCCAGCTCTCCTACAGCCACACTTGGCTGCTTCCCAACCACTTCCTTGACTTGGCAGTGCCCAGTCGACTATCCCACAAGTAGCTGAACATTGTTAACCTGTTGTCTTTTGGCTTGACTGAGTTTTTCAGCTGAATCACGCCAGGTGACGATGTATGCGGTGGACTCCAGTCATTATCTTGGATGTTTTTGTTTTTTGAGCATTTTTCTATAGGTGAATGTAGCATGTTCTTTGAAATGATAAACTTAATAATCTCACTGGCCACTTGTGTGTCAACACACTGGCGACTTGACTCAACACACCAACACTTCACAAGTCTCCCTCGGTCAGAAATGAAGGGCATCAGCTATTGCAGTATTTTTTTTTTAAAACAAGGTGCATAAATTTTAATATTTCACAGAGAATGTAACTAAAGTGTGCAGGTTTTTAAAATTAAAACTGAGCTGTAACTTTGCACACAGTGTGGAATTACATGACTGTTTTAGTATGTTTCAATGGGCCAAAAATAATGATCTCCAGCCAGTCTAAATATCACTGAATAATACATTTCATCATGACACGGAAATACAGTTGGTGTAAAATGTATTAATAAGGACTTTCATTTTCATTTTGTACCGTTACGACAGTGATAACTGGACTGAGTTAGCTCCTGGCTCAGGAGGATGCTCACACATGACACCAGGGGGCACTGGACCAAGTGCCTTGGGTTGGTCTGACATGTACTCGTGAGCCACACTGCTCCTAGCACCACAGTGCACATAGCGCCACGGTGCACCTAGCGCCACGGTGCATCTAGCGCCATGGTGCACCTAATGCCACAGAGCTCCTAGTGCCACAGAGCTTCTAGAGCCACAGTGTTTCTAGCGCCACGGTGCACCTAGCACCACGGTGCTCCTAATGCCTCAGAGCTCCTAGTGCCACAGTGCACCTAGTGCCACAGTGCACATAGTTCCACAGTGCACATAGTTCCACATTGCTCCTAATGCCACAGTGTTCCTAGTGCCACAGTTGTCCTAGTGCCACAGTGCTCCTAGTGCCACAGTTGTCCTAGTGCCACAGTGCTCCTAGTGCCACAGTGTTCCTAGTGCTGCAATGCTCCTAGTGCCACAGTGCACTAAGTGCTGCAATGCTCCTTGTGCCACAGTGCACCTAGTGCCACAGTGCTCCTGGTGCCTCAGTGTACCCAATGCCACAGTGCTCCAGGTACCACAGTGCACCTAGTGCTACAGTGCACCTCATGCCACAGTGCTCCTAGTGCCACAGTGCACCTCGTGCCACAGTGCTCCTAGTGCCACAGTGCACCTAATGCCACAGGGTTAGGGTTAGGGTTAGGGTTAGGGTTAGGGGTTAGGGCTAGGGCTAGGGCTAGGGCTATGGCAGTCACACCTGCACTACCAGGGCACACACACACACATACACACATACCAGGCTGTGGTGTAGCATAAGTTTTTTGTTCCAGGTGTGTCTGTGTGGGTTTTACTGGGGGTTTGGATTGAGGTGGCTGGGTTTGTAGAATGTTTGGGATGGGGCGTATGTAGAATGTTGGGGCAAGTACCTGTAGAATGTTGGGGTAGGTACCTGTAGAATGTTGGAGCAAGTACCTGTAGAATGTTGGGGAAGGTACCTGTAGAATGTTGGGGTAGATACCTGCAGAATGTTGGGGTAGGTACCTATAGAATGTTGGGGTAGATACCTGTAGAATGTTGGGGTAGGTACCTATAGAATGTTGGGGTAGATATCTGTAGAATGTTGGAGTAGGTACCTGTAGAATTTTGGGTAGGTACCTGTAGAATGTTGGGGTAGATACCAGTGGAATGTTGGGGTAGATATATGTAGAATGTTGGGGTAGATATATGTAGAACGTTGGGGTAGGTACCTGTAAGCCCCTATGGCAGTCACACCAAGCTATCACCATCATATAAAAACTCAGTTTTTGCATCCTGTCATTTGCTAGTCACCTATTTCTTGGATCTACTGATTATATTTGTGTTAGTGAATGTCCATTTCCCAATTAAGGTAGATGAAATCCTAGTTCTTATAGATAGAAGTAGGAGAATGATACTTTATGATCTGTAACAGTGGACCTGTACTGCTGCATACTACTTGTCTACAATGAAACTCTGTAACCAATATAAGATACAGTAGGGGTGGGGAACACTTGGTAACCAATATAAGATACAGCAGGGGTGGGTAATACTCTGTAACCAATATAAGATACAGTAGGGGTGGGGAACACTTAGTAACCAATATAAGATACAGCAGGGGTGGGTAACACTCTGTAACCAATATAAGGTACAGTAGGGGTGGGGAACACTCTGTAACCAATATAAGATACAGTAGGGGTGGGGAACACTCTGTAACCAATATAAGATACAGTAGGGGTGGGGAACACTGTAACCAATACAAGATACAGTAGGGGTGGGGAACACTCTGTAACCAATACAAGATACAGTAGGGGTGGGGAACACTCTGTAACCAATACAAGATACAGTAGGAGTGGGGAACACTGAAAGCAATACAAGATACAGTAGGGGTGGGGAACACTCTGTAACCAATACAAGGTACAGTAGGGGTGGGGAACACTATGTAACCAATATAAGATACAGTGGGGGTGGGGAACACTCTGTAACCAATACAAAATACAGTGGGGGTGGGGAACACTCTGTAACAAATACAAGATACAGTAGGGGTGGGGAACACTCTGTAACTAATAAAAGATACAGTAGGGGTGGGGAACACTCTAACCAATATAAGATACAGTAGGGGTGGGGAACACTCTGTAACCAATATAAGATACAGTAGGGGTGGGGAACTCTCTGTAACCAATATAAGATACAGTAGGGGTGGGGAACTCTCTGTAACCAATGTAAGATACTGTAGGAGTGGGGAACTCTCTGTAACCAATATAAGATACAGTAGGGGTGGGGAACTCTCTGTAACCAATGTAAGATACTGTAGGAGTGGGGAACTCTCTGTAACCAATATAAGATACAGTAGGGGTGGGGAACTCTCTGTAACCAATGTAAGATACTGTAGGAGTGGGGAACTCTCTGTAACCAATATAAGATACAGTAGGGGTGGGGAACTCTCTGTAACCAATGTAAGATACTGTAGGAGTGGGGAACTCTCTGTAACCAATATAAGATACAGTAGGGGTGGGGAACTCTCTGTAACCAATATAAGATACAGTAGGGGTGGGGAACTCTCTGTAACCAATATAAGATACAGTAGGGGTGGGGAACTCTCTGTAACCAGTATAAGATACAGTAGGGGTGGGGAACACTCTGTAACCAATACAAGATACAGTAGGGGTGGGGAACACTCTGTAACCAGAACAAGATACAGTAGGGGTGGGGAACACTCTGTAACCAATACAAGATACAGTAGGGGTGGGGAACACTCTGTAACCAGTACAAGATACAGTAGGGGTGGGGAACATTCTGTAACCAATACAAGATACAGTAGGGGTGGGGAACACTCTGTAACCAGTACAAGATACAGTAGGGGTGGGGAACATTCTGTAACCAATACAAGATACAGTAGGGGTGGGGAACATTCTGTAACCAATACAAGATACAGTAGGGGTGGGGAACATTCTGTAACCAATACAAGATACAGTAGGAGTGGGGAACACTGAAAGCAATACAAGATACAGTAGGGGTGGGGAACACTGTAACCAATACAAGATACAGTAGGGGTGGGGAACACTCTGTAACCAGTACAAGATATAGTAGTTGTGGGGAACACTTTGTAACCAATACAAGATACAGTAGGGGTGGGAAACACTATGTAACCAATACAAGATACAGTAGGGGTGGGGAACATTATGTAACCAGTACAAGATATAGTAGTTGTGGGGAACACTCTGTAACCAATACGAGATACAGTAGAGGTGGGGAACACTCTGTAACCAGTACAAGATATAGTAGTTGTGGGGAACACTTTGTAACCAATACAAGATACAGTAGAGGTGGGAAACACTATGTAACCAATACAAGATACAGTAGGGGTGGGAAACAGTCTGTAACAAGTACAAGATACAGTAGGGGTGGGGAACACTCTGTAACCAATACAAGATACAGTAGGGGTGGGGAACATTCTGTAACCAATACAAGATACAGTAGGGGTGGGGAACACTCTGTAACCAGTACAAGATATAGTAGTTGTGGGGAACACTCTGTAACCAATACAAGATATAGTAGGGGTGGGAAACACTATGTAACCAATACAAGATACAATAGGGGTGGGAAACAGTCTGTAACCAATACAAGATACAGTAGGGGTGGGAAACAGTCTGTAACCAATACAAGATACAGTAGGGGTGGGGAACATTCTGTAACCAATACAAGATACAGTAGTGGTGGGGAACACTCTGTAACCAGTACAAGTTATAGTAGTTGTGGGGAACACTCTGTAACCAATACAAGATACAGTAGGGGTGGGAAACAGTCTGTAACCAATACAAGATACAGTAGGGGTGGGGAACATTCTGTAACCAATACAAGATACAGTAGGGGTGGGGAACATTCTGTAACCAATACAAGATACAGTAGGGGTGGGGAACACTCTGTAACCAGTACAAGATATAGTAGTTGTGGGGAACTGAACCAATGTATTTAGTTATAAGTGAGCCAAGAAAAACTTATATTTTCATTGCAAGAAATGTCACGTGTTTAGAATTGTAATAATGATTATGTATTTTATTATAATATTGTAGTTTCTGTTCAAGTGAATGTACAATGATTGTTATTGATTACATACAGAACTACTTTATATAATGTACAATGATTGTTATTGATTACATACAGAACTATTTTATATAATTAATGTACAATGATTGTTATTGATTACATACAGAACTACTTTATATAATTAATGTACAATGATTGTTATTGATTACATACAGAACTACTTTATATAATTAATCAGGCCAAAGTATTTTGATCCCGAAGCATGTATAAATTAAGAATGTTACACTTCACATATTCGTCTTTATAGCTGTCGTCTATTTACCATCAGCAGTTGTACATCGCGGGAACTTGACAGATAAGTCAGTCATCTGGAGAACAAATTGTGTTTACCTTCAAAAGTGAACATTTTATATTGGCCTTTCTATACAGCAAATTGGACTAAAATAATAATAATAATGACAAACTTTTATAGCGCCTAAATCCCTAGGAATTTGAGTTCAGAGGCGCAACATACAAGAATCATTGGGCAAAATCGTTAGCAGGGACAAGCAAGAGTCGTCATTAGAGCAAGGGACCGCTGAAGGTTAGGGTGGGAATGCAATTTCAAATAAATAAGTCTAGTTTTTTACGGGAGGTATTTATAGTCTCAGATGATTTTAAAGCGATAGAGAGTTGATTCCAGATTTTGGGTGCAGCTACAGAAAAAGTATGTTTGCCGATATTAAGCTTGGTTTTCGGAACAAAACGTTGTGAAACAGATAATCTGAGATTCCTGGGGATATCGGAAAAAACGAAGCAGACTAAACAAATAGGATGGGTGTTGCATAGAAAGAGTACGATATGTGATAGTGGCTAATTTGAATTATATTCGATATGTAACTGGAAGCCAATGCAACTGTCCAAGTAAGGGCAGATATGGTGAGAAACGAGGTGCTTTTAATACTACACTTGCTAAACAATTCTGTACACGTTGGAGTTTAGCTAAGTCCTTTTTAGCAATATCGTTTAGGATTGAGTTGCAGTAGTCAAGGCGACTGCTAATTAGAGATACTGATATTGTTTTAGCAGTAGATAAAAACAAATAACGCCAAATTCAGCGGAAATCACGTATATGGTAGAAACAGGATTTACATACTTGAGAAATGTTCTGCTTAAAGCTGAAATCACTATCAAAGATAACACATAGATTACAAACAATATCTGATGGTGATGTATCATTACCAAGCAATTTAACTGGAAAGTAGTTAACAACCTTGTTTCGTTGTTGTTTAGTGCCAATAATAATTAGATCAGTTTTATATGGATTTAGTTTAAATTTACTTCCATCCACAGCAAGATGTCAGTGAGACAGTCATTTAAAGTTGATAGATATGTATGTGCATCAGTTGGTGAAAGTGATATATATACACCTGTCTGTCGTCAGAATACAAATGATGATTTATATTATGATTAGTTATGACTCGACTAAGGGATGTAGTGTATAAGCTAAACAGAACAGGGCCAAGGACAGAACCTTGAGGGACACCAAATGGAAGATGTTCTGGACAAGTCAGTGTGCCAGATATATTAATATTTTGGTATCGGTCTGAAACATATGAACTAAACCACTGAAGAGCCGTGCCAGATATACCAAAATGTCTGTTAAGGCGATGTAAAAGAATGTCGTGATCCATTGTATCAAGAGCAGCTGACAGATCTAGTAAGGTGAGAGCAGTCAATTTGCTATTATCCATATTGCATACAATGTCATTGTGTATTTTAAGAAGAACCGTCTCAGTTGAATGAAATCGCTTATATGCAGATTGTAGATCATTTGATAAATGCTGTGAATAAATGTGTTCATGGAGTCGATTTGCAACAACCATCTCCAATACTTTCGACAGAAAATTAAGATTTGAGATAAGACGGTAATTTTTAAAGTAATTTTTGCACAGACTTTGTTTTTTAATAAGTGGATTGACAAGAACTTGCTTGAATTCGTGTGTAACAACACCATCCTGCATTGACATATTTATAATATTTGTAATAGGATAAAACTAGTACAGGCATGTATTTTAATTAAATGCCAAGTTGTGTCTTTTAGAATACTAGACAGAGATAATGGCAGTGACGTATTTTATAAGGATATTATGTTTAACCAATCAAGCTGTCATAAATTGTGATTGTTGCTTTTTCCAGAAACATCTCAAATCATTCATTACTTATTAGTGAGAAGTGTCTACACTGTTTACTGTTAGTTTATGAAATATGACCAATGACAACGTTTCTGGCATGTTTTCTTATTAGGTAAATACATGCATCCTGGAAGTTAGTTGCTAAAGAGAGTGAGACTTATCAGTCATTGCCATGGCGGCAGACTGTTTTGGTTTTACCACTGTTTTATCTAAATATGTTGCAACGTGAAGTTGTTAAAAAAGCTTTGTCTGAGACAAACATTGTAAGGAGAACATTCGTTATTATTAGCTAGATTAGTAAAGTAGGTGCGTTAGTGATGTTTTCTGTGTATAGTGCAATTTGTGATATTGTTAATATTTTTGTGAGTCAAAAGTAACTAAATGTCAAACAGATTTCGTGTCCTTGCCATGACGTAAAGGCCTTTCATAATTAGTGATATTTTTCAAGAGCCTTCCTTAGTTTGCTCATCTACTAAAAAAGGTTCGAGAAACAAGTCAGAGAACTATAGACCAGTGAGTTTAACATCAGTGATTTGCAAATTATTAGAAAGACTAATTAAAGATCACATGGTGGATTTTCTTGTTAAACATAACTTGATAAACCCATCTCAACATGGGTTTTTAAAAGCGAGGTCATGCTTAACAAATATGTTATGTTTTTTGGAAGACATCACTAGGTGGGTAGATGAGGGATCACCAGTAGATATCATCTATTTAGATTTTCAAAAAGCTTTCGACAAAGTACCACATCAAAGATTACTCCTTAAGCTAAAGGCCCATGGCATAGGAAATGGTATAATAAACTGGATAGAAAAATGGCTGAATGACAGAAGACAACGTGTAGTAGTTGATGGGGAGGCTTCAAACTGGAAATCGGTATTGAGTGGGGTACCACAGGGATCAGTACTAGGACCTATATTATTCTTAATATATATCAACGATTTGGACGATGATATAACAAGCAAGGTGTTAAAATTTGCGGATGATACAAAAGTGTTTAGAAGGATTAAAAGTGATGGAGACAGACAGCATTTACAAGATGATCTTGATAGGTTGATCAAATGGTCTGAAAAGTGGCAAATGCTGTTCAATTTTGGGAAATGTAAATGCCTCCACACAGGTCATGGGAATGAAAAGGTAAAATATAAAATGGGGGTACTGTTCTAAGTACTACTGTAAAAGAAAAGGACTTGGGGTTAACCATTAGTGCTGATATGAAGGTTTCAGAGCAGTGCGGAATTGCAGCGTCAAAGGGAAATCAAATCCTTGGATTAATTAGGCGAAATATAGCGTATAAGAAAAAAGAATTAATAGTACCGCTGTACAAAACAATAGTGAGGCCTCATTTAGAATATTGTATACAAGCATGGAGACCATATCGCAAGAAGGACATAGATATGCTAGAAAGAGTACAGAGGAGAGCGACTAAAATGATACCAAATCTGAGGGATCTTAGTTACGAAATACGCCTAAAAGAATGTGGTTTAACAACACTAGAGACCAGGAGATTGAGAGGAGATCACATAGAAGTGTTTAAAATATTGAATGGTTATGAAAATATTGATAGAAACATTTTTTTCTCAGTTAAGAAAGATAGAAGGACCAGAGGACATGAAGCTACATTAGTAAAGGAGCAGTGTAGATTAGATATAAGAAAGTTCTCATTCTCACAAAGGACTGTAAATGAATGGAACAGATTATCTCCTGATTGTGTTGGTGCTAGTAGCGTGAATATGTTTAAAAATAAAATCAACACACACCTAAAAAAGGCGGGATACATGTAGATAAAAAGTATTGGACTCTCGATAAGCCAAAAGGCTTCCTTGTCCACCTGCCATCCAGAATAATTTTCTGGATGGCAATCTTGTTAAATCTTGTTAAATCTTGTTTTCTAGATTAATTTCACGAAACATGGAATCCTAGCACCAGCCCTCTAAGTTAAAAAATTTTAGGAGCCAAATTTAAAAAGTAGGAGCCAAGTAATTGTGTGCGTATGTATGTAATTGTGTTTTCAGTATCAATTTAATCAAAATTAACCACAGATGTCAGTTTTAAATACAAATAAATTTAAAACATTTATGAATATGTGGCCAGATACTAACTTTATGTATTATAACATGGTACACTGGCAAATTAATAACAGTCATATGTGGAATCCTTGAAATTACCAATAATTTACAGTAAATATAGAAGTATGTATAGGGACACTGATTTTCCGTTTCAAAAAATAAGGCAAATTCCATACATGTAGACACTGATTTTCCGTTTCAATACTCTGTTTCAGAAAAAAGCAAATTCCATTTGAAATGACGTATTTTCTGTTTCAGAAAAAGGCAAATTCTGTGTCAAATGAAGCATTTTCCATGTTAATTGATGCATTTCCTGTTTAAAGTTAAAAAAAGTCCATTTCTGTTCAGAAAAGTTATATTTTATTTCAAAGTTAACTTTGAGAAATAATACATTCTGTGAAATATTTAAAATATCACAATGCATCTATATAACACTGTTTTACTGTGTGGTTAACTTTTCTAACAACATTTATTTGTGTAATATTTGCAACACAGTAACAACTGTACATAATCAATTTAGATAATAAAATAATTCCTCTCCCACAATAACACAAATGACTGGTTGTTTCTAATGCAGCAGTGCTTAATATATAAGTTAACAAATGTAAATTACATAAGCAGTCATATTAACAGTTATGAATGTTTAAATCACTGATGCTGTTTCACTGACAATTTTGTTCAACTATTATGATGCCATCCAACGGAATTTGTGAGAACTACGAAATGCGGACTATATCACTTTGAGCCAGCGTAACCTAGGCTGTTGTTATTCCTTCGAGTTTTGAATTCACAACCGGAATATGTACACTTATGTGTGTTCTAACAATGTGACAACTACATTTAATTAACAACATATCTTCAATTGCGCTTACCGTACAGCCAGACAATGATCGCGAAATGGTTTAAGTTAGCACCTTCCACTCGCGTCCCCGTTTATGTCGGTTGACATAAGGTACCACGGGCGCCATGACACTTCGTGATCTGTTATTACAGAATCGTCGCATAATGTGTCAGTCGTCAAACAGAAAAAACAGTCGCATATGCGACCAATTCAATCGCAACTTAAAGGGCTGCCTAGCACATTTGTATACATTTTTTATTTACTTGGAGAAATCATTAGACAAATTATGAAATATTTTTGACCATGTTCAGTCAAAATTTGGCAAAGGTTTTTTGATACTGTTATCGCTTTTCTTTATACAGTAGTTTGTTTTCAGATTTGACATGCAACAATCAAGGAATAGAAGACACTGAAGAAGGCCCTGCATGGTATATAATTAACTGTGCCTGCTTTGAAAAAGGGTGTAGTTGCTACAACTGCAGTCCCTTGGGAAAAGCCTATACTACAAACCCAACAACAAACGGAGGGTCTGGATTAGGAAATGAAGTGATTAGAATTGTTCTCTTCAAGTCAGTTCCTTTTTTCTATTTCTCTCTCTCATTATTAGCATCCGACTTGTGCACTCCAGGTACCAGGTGTCATTCCAGGTACCAGGTGTCACTCCAGGTACCAGGTGTCACTCCGGCTGAGCAACAGTCACTATCACTGTTTCCCGATGCCGGATTTTGCGTTGAGTGTCAGACTAGACTTATATTTCCGAAAAGAATTATGAATCATTGACGTCATTCGCTGGGTACATAGATGCCATATTGGGCTTGCAAATAGTTTCCCAGGGGCCTTGGATATCAGTTGCCTGGTGATGATTGGGGCCTGGTGACGATGTTAGTCACCTGGTAGTTATGTTATTTACCTGGTGATAATTGGGGCCACATGACAGTGTTAGTCGCCCACTGGTGATCATAATGGCTCGGTGACAATGTTAGTGGTCAGTTGATTATGGTAATGGCTCGGTGACAATGTTAGTGGTCAGTCGGTTACGGTAATGGCTCTGTGACAATGTTAGTGGTCAGTCGGTTACGGTAATGGCTCTGTGACAATGTTAGTGGTCAGTCGGTTACGGTAATGGCTCGGTGACAATGTTAGTGGTCAGTCGGTTACGATAATGGCTCGGTGACAATGTTAGTGGTCAGTCGGTTATGGTAATGGCTCGGTGACAATGTTAGTGGTCAGTCGGTTACGGTAATGGCTCGGTAACAATGATAGTGGCCAGTCGGTTACGGTAATGGCTCGGTGACAATGTTAGTGGCCAGTCGGTTACGGTAATGGCTCGGTGACAATGTTAGTGGCCAGTCGGTTACGGTAATGGCTCGGTGACAAAGTTAGTGGCCAGTCGGTTACGGTAATGGCTCGGTGACAATGTTAGTGGCCAGTTGGTTACGGTAATGGCTCTGTGACAATGTTAGTGGTCAGTCGGTTACAGTAATGGCTCTGTGACAATGTTAGTGGCCAGTCGGTTACGGTAATGGCTCTGTGACAATGTTAGTGGCCAGTCGGTTATGGTAATGGCTCTGTGACAGTGTTAGTGGCCAGTCGGTTACGGTAATGGCTCTGTGACAATGTTATTGGCCAGTTTATTATGGTAATGGCTCGGTGACGATGTTATTGGCCCGATGATGATGATAATGGCCAATGACAATGGTAATAGATGACAATGTAAGTGGCCTGGTGATTGTGGTATGATGGCCCTGTGACAATGTAAATGGACCGATGATTGTGGTATGATGGCCTGGTGACAATGTAAGTGGACTGATGATTGTGGTATGATGGCCCTGTCACAATGTAAGTGAACCAATGATTGTGGTATGATGGCCCTGTGTCAATGTAAGTGGACCCATGATTGTGGTATGATGGCCCGGTGACAATGTAGGTGGACCGATGATTGTGGTATGATGGCCCTGTGACAATGTAAATGGAATAATGATTGTGGTATGATGGCCCTGTGACAATGTAAGTGGAATAATGATTGTGGTATGATGGCCCTGTGACAATGTAAGTGAAATAATGATTGAGGTATGATGGCCCTGTGACAACGTAAGTGGACCAATGATTGTGGTATGATGGCCCTGTGACAATGTAAGTGGAATAATGACTGTGGTATGATGGCCCTGTGTCAATGTAAGTAGACCAATGATTGTGGTATGATGGCCCTGGACCGATGATTGTGGTATGATGGCCCTGTGACAATGTAAGTAGACCAATGATTGTGGTATGATGGCCCTGTGACAATGTAAGTGGACCAATGATTGAGGTATGATGGCCCTGTGACAACGTAAGTGGACCAATGATTGTGGTATGATGGCCCTGCGACAATGTAAGTGGAATAATGACTGTGGTATGATGGCCCTGTGACAATGTAAGTAGACCAATGATTGTGGTATGATGGCCCTGTGACAATGTAAGTGGACCGATGATTGTGGTATGATGGCCCTGTGACAATGTAAGTGGAATAATGATTGTGGTATGATGGCCCTGTGACAATGTAAGTAGACCAAAGATTGTGGTATGATGGCCCTGGACCGATGATTGTGGTATGATGGCCCTGTGACAATGTAAGTGGACCAATGATTGTGGTATGATGGCCCTGTGACAATGTAAGTGGACCGATGATTGTGGTATGATGGCCCGGTGACAATGTAAGTGGACCGATGATTGTGATATGATGGCCTGTGATAATGTAAGTGGCCTGATGATTATGGTATGATGGCCCGGTGACAATGTAAATGGACCGATGATTGTAGTATGATGGCCCGGTGACAATGTAAATGATCTGATGATTGTGGTATGATGGCCCGGTGACAATGTAAGTGGCCTGATGATTGTGGTATGATGGCCCTGTGACAATGTAAGTGGACTGATGATTGTGGTATGATGGTCCTGTGACAATGTAAATGGACCGATGATTGTGGTATGATGGCCCGGTGACAGTGTTAGTAGCCCAATGATTGTGATATGATGGTCTGGTGACAATGTAAGTTGCCCAATGATGATGGCAATACCCCTCTGACAGTGGTAGTGGCCAGGTGAAGATGTTTGTGTCCCTGTGATGACATTAATGATCCAGTGGTGATGTTACTGACCCGGAGATGATAACACTGGCCCGGGGATTACATTACTGTCACAGGGATTATTATTAGCCCAGTGATTATGTAAGTGGCCCGATGGTGATGTTAGTTGTCTAGTGATAATGTTAATGACCTAGTTATGTTAGTGGCCCAGTGGTAGTGTTATTGGCCAATGTGTGATGGTACTGGCCCGGTGATACTATTAGTTGCCCATTGATGATGTTAGTGGCCTCAAAGTCAAAAGCGTTTAATCAAATAAATCAAACAAATTAGATGTACAAATAATATATACAATGCATATTGGTGAAATGTTCGAAAGGAGAAACTTATAAGTAAAAATACATACGAAGTCATGCTTCTCCTTGGTCGACAATTTCTAGCAGCTTTTTACATGTTGCTATGTTTCTTAGTCATACAGACATGGCAATCATTACTTATGTTTTGGCTCCTTGCTATGAAACTGAACAATGTGGAATTATATCCTCATACAATAACTTTCATGACATAAACCCTCAATGACAACCCCTCGATGACATAACCCTTCAATGGCATAACCCCTCAGTGACATAACCCTTCAATGGCATAACTCCTTTAATGACATAACCCCTCAATGACATAACCCTTCAATGACATAACCCTTTTAATGACATAACCCCTCAATGACATAACCCTTCAATAGCGTAACCCCTTTAATGACATAACCCCTTTAATGACATAACCCCTTTAATAACATAACCCCTCAGTGACATAACCCTTCAATGGCATAACCCCTCAATGACATAACCTTTCAATGGCTTAACCCCTTTAATGACATAACCCCTCAATGACAACCCTTCAATGGCATAACCCCTTTAATGACATAAGCCCTTTAATGACATAACCCCTCAATGACATAACCCTTCAACAGCATAACCTCTTTAATGACATAACCCTTCAATGACATAAGCCTCTGAAAGTGGTTGGTCAAACCTTCTACTAGATCTGTATAAAATTTAGAATATTTTATTTCAATTATTATTGAAGGTCTGGACAAACTACTACAAGGAGCTTCTGGACCAGGAAGGAAATAATGATGACTTGGAATTGCCATCATATATAGAAGGGGAAGTGGAGTTAGCTGATATTACTGATACAGATATGCAAACTGGGTTAAAAGGGATGAAGAAGGGGAGAGTACCTGGTACCGATGAGATGCGTGTTGAGATGGTAATGGTAGCAGGGGAGAGTGGAATCAGCTGGACAAAGAGGCTGCTGAATACATGTATGAGGCAAGGTAAAGTACCAGAAGAGTGGTTGACAGGGCTAATTGTCCCAATATGGAAGAGGTGGGGAAATAGGCATCACACTTCTAAGTCACATCATGAAGCTGCTAGAGAGGATCCTGGATGGGAGGATTCGAAAGGGAGTAGAACAGGAATTAGGTGAAGAACAACAGGGATTCAGAAAGGGCAGAGGGACGATGGATGCGATGTTTGCATTGAAACAGTTGGTGGAGAAGAGGTTGGAGATGCAAGGGAGAATGGCAGTGGGATTTGTGGACCTGGAGAAGGCCTACGACACAGTCCCAAGAGAGATGGTGTTGACAACAGTGAGATGGATGGGAGTGCCAGAAGGAGAAGCCAGGATGGTGGGAGCAATGTATGAAAGAACAACAGGAAGAGTTGTGGCTGGATCTGGGATGTCGGAAGAGTTTCCAGTTAATATTGGATTGAGGCAAGGAAGTGCCCTAAGCCCATTACTATTTAACATGGTGATGGAACTAATCAGCAGGAAGATCAGCACGAAAGATGTTCTCAGAAAAATTATGTATGCGGACGATCTGGCCATAGTAGCAGGAAGCAAACAAGAGCAACAAGACATGTTGGAGGAATGGAACAGGGCGTTCAAGAAACGCGGACTGACAATGAGTCTGGAGAAGACAGAAATGATGTGGGTTGGACAACAGAGAGAGGAATTAGATATCAGGTTGGATGGAAAGGAAAGTAAGCAAGCGGACGGGTTTGTGTACCGTGGAGGAATGGTTACAGTGGGTGTTCAGATGTGCAGGTGCGACGCCAAATACAAGCAGGAGCAAATGCTTGGAGAAAGGTAAAGGGAGTCAAGGTGGACAGAAAAATCTAGAAAAAGATGAAAGGGAATGTCCTGAGAGTGTGTGTTACACTGGCATGCCTATACGGCCTGGAGACAGTGGCGCTGACAGAACAACAACAACAGAAGCTGCAAGTTTGTGAGAACTGGGTTAGAAGAATAACAAGAACAAAGAGCGTAGACAGAAAAGAGGTGGAATGCAATGTAGTGTAACAGGAGGATTAGTGAGAAGCCGGATGAGATGGGCAGGACCCTTGACAAGGATGGATGCCGGAAAAATAGCGAAGAGAGCAGAGGCGGAACAACATAAAGGACACAGGAAAAGAGGAAGGCCACAGCTGAGATGGGAGGACTGCATGAGGAGGGACATGAGAAGATCAGGGGATGAAAGATGGAGAGAGGGAGCGATGGACAGAAAACTATGGAAGGAAAAGACACAGAGAGTGGTTCAGCTTTACTGTACCTGACCCTCACCCCTGAACAAGGAGGAGAGCAACATTATAATTTTATATTACAAACTATTATCTAAGAAAGATGAAATGTTATGCCATTGATGGGTTGTGTCATTAAGATATGTCATTGAGGGGTTATATCAAAGAGGGGTTATGTCATTGAGGTACTGTTATTGAGGTATTATGTCATTGAAGGGTTGTGTCAGAGAGGAGATATGCCTCTGCCAAATTAACACATCAGAGAGAAAACTGCCGGTACACAACGGGTTCTTATCGTGTGAATGGACAGTGACATGCACTGACGTAGACAGGACGTATAACTCTCACCTGTATAGCTGACAGGTGTGTGATCTTACCTTAGTGTGGGGAATATTTTTTTGATGTGTGTGAAGAAGCTAGTGGTTTTATTGAGCACCAAGAACCAGGTCAATGACCATGTGTGTCGACCGAGGGTGAGGGCAACTACATGCCCGGCTGCAGGATTCCCCTCCAGTCAACACATCCGACACTACACGTACACCGCCGTTACGTGTTTAGACATAATTACGCCCCACTAAACTGTCGATGAACTATAAACGTGTACCTGTGACATCATATATCAGTTTTTGTCAATAGGCCACTTGACGTCACAGTACTGTACAACATAATGAACATCAACACTTTTAACCTCTCGACCTTTCACTTTACTCTCTCCATGCAGGGGTAGTAAAAAACTACGATTTCACAGAATTCCGCATCCCGTTGATTTAACAGAGTAATAGTGCATACGTATGTGCATGATAGTTGAGCACGATGAGTTATGTGAATTCTTTATGTGTGATGTCTATGTACTGAAACAGAACAATCGTAGTTTGGCGCTCTGTAATTTAATGCATTTTTACGGTTGTGCGAATATGTTAACTGTCATACAGGGTAAAGATTGACGCAGGCTCTCTTCAGTGCAATGTACCGGGGTAAATCACTGTGCCCAACCACAGCTGTATACCCCCCTGGGGGACAATCCTTTCACTAAATGGTGACAGGATACTTGAAGTGAGAAGGCTCTTTAAAAATGAAATGAGACATTTGTGAATTGCATCGCATTGTAGTTTTACAAGATGGTGGCATAGTAGCGCTAATAATTGGACAAGGCCATTGGCTGTGTATTATTATTTGTAAATTCAGCTTTGTGGGCTATGTTGTGTATCGGAGCAGGTTGGCTATCATTTGGTTATGTGCGCTGCAGAAAATGTAACCGAGGTACTGTAGAACTTTGTAAATAAGGAGGTCTCATAATTTAATAAGAAACTCCTTCTGCCGCATCTTGAAAGGTCACTTGCCAGTGATGATGTCACCACAATGTCAGCAAAAGTAGTTCGGTCATAATCGCAAACATGAGATTTGTGAAGTGATAGCTGCACCCAGATGTTGGACACAACACATTGCATGTATGTGTAATACTGCAGAAAGACACTTCAACGAGTCTAACATGAGTGAAATTGCAGAGATCTAACCAATTTATTTATTTTTATTTTGAAAGATATGTTCTCATTTTGCATAGATCCTGGTAATAATGTCAACAATTTTAAACCAAACAACCCAGTTAGTTTTTCCAATTGAGTTCCCCGGATGGAATTATGTGGTTTTCGATATAGTGTGATATCAAGTGATCGTGACTGCTAGCACACTTCACCCCTGCCAGACCTGTTCATTTGAATACCATCTAGACTTCTGTGGGAAGCATTCAACCATGCTGCAATTACTGGGTGAAGACTTTCAATCACATATATCCACCTCTGTCTCTAGCGAGGTAATATAGCATTAACTTCTCGCAAATCACACTGGTGCTTAACTTTAAAATTTAACAAGATTGCCATCCAGAAAATTAACTCTTGATGGCAGGTGGACAAGGAAGCCTTTCGGCTTATCGAGAGACCAATACTTTTTATCTATGTGTATCCCGCCCTTTTAAGGTATGTGTCAATTTTATTTTTAAACATTCACGCTACTAGCACCCACACAATCAGCAGATATTCTGTTCCAATCATTTACAGTCCTTTGTGAGAATGAGAACTTTCTTATATCTAATCTACACTGCTCCTTTGCTAATGTCACTTCATGTCCTCTAGTCCTTCTATCTTGCTTAACTGAGAAAAAAATATATCTATCAATATTTTCATAACCATTCAAAATTTTAAACACTTCTATCTGATCTCCTCTCAATCTCCTGGTCTCTAGTGTTGTTAAACCACATTTTTTAGGCGTATTTCTTAACTAAGATCCCTCAGTTTAGGTATCGTTTTAGTTGCACTCCTCTGTACTCTTTCTAGCATATCTATGTCTTTCCTGCGATATGGCCTCCACGCTTGAATACAATATTCTAAATGAGGCCTAACTGTTGTTTTGTACAGTTTCAAACTCATAGAAAGAACCCAGAGACAAGCCGCCAGATTTTGTAAGAACAACTATTCTAGAGAGCCAGGAACGGTAACACAACTCCTTAAAGATCTCCAGTGGGACACCCTCCAATCAAGAAGAAAAACCCAAAGACTTAGCATATTATATAAAATGGAACATAACCTCATCGATATCCCACTAGATCAATACATCAAATGCAACACCAGATGCTCACATAAATATAATAAAAGTTAGTACAAATCAGGCACTCGACAAACATATTTGGAAACAGCTTTTTCCCAGTCACAGTAAAAGAGTGGAATTATCTACCTCCAAGCATCGTATCAAGTACATCACTGAATTCATTCCAGATTAGTTTAGCCCAACATGTAAAACATTAATCCATAAGAGCCACCATGCGCACTGGCATGATGTGTCCATAGCACATTTTGCCAGTCAAAATACAGATACAGATACAGCGGTATTATTAGCTCTTTTTCCTTATACGTTATGTTTCGCCTAATTAATCCAAGGATTTTATTTCCCTTTGAAATGGCAATACCGCACTGCTCTGAAACCTTCATATCAGCACTAATGGTTAACCCTAAGTCCTTTTCTTTTACAGTAGTACTTATTGCAGAACCTCCCATTGTATATTGTACATCTTCGTTCCCATGTCCTGTATGGAGGCATTTACATTTCCCAAAATTGAACAACATTTGCCATTTTTCAGACCACTTTATCAACCTATCAAAATCATCTTGTAAATGCTGTCTATCTCCATCACTTTTAATCCTTCTAAACAATTTGTATCATCCGCAAATTTCAACACCTTGCTTGTTATATCATCGTCCAAATCGTTGATATATATTAAGAATAATATAGGTCCCAGTACTGATCCCTGTGGTACCCCACTCAAAACTGATTTCCAGTTTGAAGCCTCCCCATCAACTACTACATGTTGTCTTCTGTCAATCAGCCATTTTTCTATCCAGTTAATTAAACCATTTCTTATGCCATGGGCCTTTAGTTTAAGCAGTAACGTTTGATGTGGCACTTTGTCGAAAGCTGTCTGAAAATCTAAGTAGATGATATCTACTGGTGAACCCTCGTCTACCCACTTAGTGATATCTTTCAAAAAACATAACATATTTGTTAAGCATGACCTCGCTTTTAGAAACCCGTGTTGAGATGGGTTTAACAAGTTATGTTTAACAAGAAAATCCACCATGTGATCTTTAATTAGTGTTTCTAATAATTTGCAAATCACTGACGTTAAACTCACTGGTCTGTAGTTCTCTGACTTGTTTCTGGAACCTTTTTTAAATAACGGTATAATGTTTGCTTCTTTCCATTCTAAAGGAACCACTCCCTCTTCTAATGACAAGTTGAAAACTGTGGCAAGTGGTATGCTAATTCGTTCTACAATTTCCAATAGTAGTTTGGGTGGAATCCCATCCACTCCAGGTGATTTATTATCCTTCATAGCCCTAATTTTCTTAACTACCATTTCCGTGGTTACAATTAACTGTTCTAAATAGTCTGATTCTGCCCCCTTGAACTTAGCCTCTGGTACTGGTAGTGAACTAATATCTTCCCTGGTAAACACTGAACTGAAATACTCATTCATGCCTTCTGCCATTAAGAATCCCTCTGATATTATATTTCCAGCACTATCTTCTAGAGGACCGACCTTATTCTGAACTTTCTGTTTGCTTCGAACATATGCATAAAACTCTTGCTGTCATGTTTTATATTACAAGCTAATTTTTGTTCGTAGCTTCGCTTCGAATTTCTATTTTCAGTTGTAGCTTGGTTTAGTGCTTCTTTATAAATGCTGTAGTCTTTGTCATTTCCAGTACGTCTATATGACTTCCACATCCTTTGTTTGTACTTATTTTTCTAATGGCTTCTTTCGATAAGTATTTCTTTCTGGATCGTTTCCCTTGTTTTTTCAAGTGAAAAAATGTATCGACGATGCACTCTATATCATTCTTTAAGATATTCCAGCATTCTGTTGCTCTCTTATTTTTTAGTGTGTTGTTCCAGTCTATCTTTGCTAAATATTTCCTCATTTAATATATATATATATATATAACACATTACAGAACGTACATTTAATAGCGCATGTGAATCTATTATTAGTGCGAGCGAGAGCAGTATCACAATGGGCCGGTTGTTCTTGTGAAAACGTGCTTACACCTGGGTCTGCATAGCAAAAGGTATCTGCAAACATAAATATGTATTTACTGTAGGAATAATGTATAAATAACGTGTGAGTGGAGCGTGGGTTGAATACTGAGCGTGGGATCGTCTGTTGTATTATCAGTGAGATTTGGACCCCCAGGACCAGCCACACGGATCAAGACAGCACCAACATACAGTTAGTGCATCATGTGTTCATTTTCACCAGATTTGATTGGCTTAATGATGACCTGACATGTCACTGTCATTGCCGCCTTACATTGTTCCATAACGATTCATTGTTGACATTGGTTCTTGGCTGGTTTGCTATAGACGTCAGTTCGTTATGACTGGGAGGGTGTAGCCCACCATTATTCTAGGGTGTAGCCCACCATTATTCTAGGGTGTAGCCCACCATTATTCTAGGGTATAGCCCACCATTATTCTAGGGTGTAGCCCACCATTATTCTTGGGTGTAGCCCACCATTATTCTAGGGTGTAGCCCACCATTATTCTAGGGTGTAGCCCACCATTATTCTAGGGTGTAGCCCACCATTATTCTAGGGTGTAGCCCACCATTATTCTAGGGTGTAGCCCACCATTATTCTAGGGTGTAGCCCATCATTATTCTAGGGTGTAGCCCACCATTATTCTAGGGTGTAGCCCATCATTATTCTAGGGTGTAGCCCACCATTATTCTAGGGTGTAGCCCATCATTATTCTAGGGTGTAGCCCACCATTATTCTAGGGTGTAGCCCACCATTATTCTAGGGTGTAGCCCACCATTATACTAGGGTGTAGCCCACCATTATTCTAGGGTGTAGCCCATCATTATTCTAGGGTGTAGCCCATCATTATTCTAGGGTGTAGCCCACCATTATTCTAGGGTGTAGCCCATCATTATTCTAGGGTGTAGCCCACCATTATTCTAGGGTGTAGCCCACCATTATTCTAGGGTGTAGCCCATCATTATTCTAGGGTGTAGCCCACCATTATTCTAGGGTGTAGCCCAGCATTATTCTAGGGTGTAGCCCATCATTATTCTAGGGTGTAGCCCACCATTATTCTAGGGTGTAGCCCACCATTATTCTTGGGTGTAGCCCACCATTATTCTAGGGTGTAGCCCACCATTATTCTAGGGTGTAGCCCACCATTATTCTTGGGTGTAGCCCATCATTATTCTAGGGTGTAGCCTCTCATATTATTTGTGATACTGTTTTGGTTTTTAAATTATTCTTCATGTTTCTGCGCCCACTGCATGCACTTGACATGCACACTCCCATGTTAGTCCTCAGTTTTCGATTTGTCTCCATGTCCGATGAATTATACACAGATTCATGTATGAAGCAGCATTGATTTTGGAAATAAATAATTAATTTGTATTTAGAAGATGATATGCGGTGTGTTAGCTCAAAAGTAATCTGATTTCCAAATGATTCCCTAGAGGACTTCACACACCATTCGTGTGAATACAACAGTGGCGCCCCACAGTGGACAGGGCTCTTTGCTCACAAGTTGTCCTTATAAGGAAGTGTTGAATGTCTTGTCTTTTTATGCTCATTAAGGTTTGTTTACGTGGTTTAGAAGCATCGGGTATTATCAGTTGAAGAGGTACTGATGGAATACAAATTCGTTTGAATAAAAATACAGGTTTCAAAACTCATTAAAATACCAGTACACCTGTACACTGCCGTATGGTATACAGCAGTGACTTTCTTAGACTTAGTGGCTCCCGCATCTATAGATTAGGGTTCAATCCAGGCCGCGCCCTTGCGCCATTGACGCAATATTTTAACAAGTGACCCACCAAAATTTAACAAATGCGCCCTTCAGGCGCGTAGATGTGACATCTGGCGCACACAAATTCAGTTGATGCGCCCTAAAAATAAATTTACATTAATTTATAAGACATGCAATCCCTTAATTTATTCGATATTTTTTAGGTATCTGGAATTTGTGTGCAAGATAACAAAGACACAATAGCAAGTAATTATTACGTTGTTGTTCTGTCCGATGATATAGCGTACTGCGCTACCTACTGCTAATTCCACACAAATCCGCTAGGCGTAAAATATCCGCCAGAGCGCACCCTGGACATGTGGGGCAAAAGGCCAAGCATACAACCGAAAAGTATTACACGTAAATATTCATTGGAAATTTAAATTATTACCGATAATAGAATAGGCAATAATGAAATTTGCTACCAAGCAGAATCGGACGGCACTTTTTAAATGAAATTTTACTTTGTCTTTTGCCCACATCCCAAATATCCACAAAAATTTGCTATATGGAGGTTTGAAGATGCCTAAATGAGGCAAGCTATCTAGATTCAGTCATGTTCTGTTTTTAGTGTTTGATGTGCGTCACTTCCGTGACATAGAAGTGACTTCCCTGACGAGTAGCTCCACTGGTAAAAAACAAAATTCAAAAGTTGTTAAATTGTTATTATTTATTTTCATAAAACCCCTAAACACAAACCGCAATAAACACGTAAAGGCAAAGTACCATGTTATGAAGTTTCTCAAAATATTCTCATTTCCAAATCCTGTGTATATGTGAAGTAAATGAATGAAAACATGTTGCATGAGTTACAGTTAAAAGTGTGGTGTAGTTTCATTTATTCTGGTGACTACTTGAAATAAACAGTTTTTATCTTCCTTCCTTTCTTCCGTATAGTGATCACAGTCATTATTGACTATTCTATCACTATATGGGGGATCTGCGTTGTTACATCAAGATGATCTCTGCTATGCTCAAAGCTGGTTTCTTGGCTTCCTGCAGTAGCAGCAGAAAAAGTTGACCCCTATTATTATGATATAATTTATTAACTATATATCCATGGTTTGTGTTGCACACATTTATTGTCGATGGGATGCCAGTTATAGAGACAGCCACTTCTGTTCAGGAAATTCAGACAAACGTCCTTGTTATTTAGCTGCAGCACCTAGAAGGGAAATCAATATAATACAAGAACTCCACATTAAGTCATTAGTAATGTTTAATTAGTCAATTCCCGGTGGGATTTTCAGTCCCTGCCATAGGTGAAATATATAAAAAAAATGGCCCCCTTTTACAACCTATATGGGCCCTTGGCCCATTTGTCCAAGATCCTGAACCCTGATAGATGCATGAGGCAGTCAAAGCACGCCATCCAGGTCTGTCGCTAGCTAATGTTCTGACGGCGCTCCAACATTTGTTGTCCAGTTGTAGGTCACAGTCGATTGTTTGGTGCCAGTTCATTCTTGGTCGTCCCCTCTTTCTCTGGCCAGCTGGTGTCCACCATAGCATTTGTTGGGCAGGTCTAGTAGGTGGGAGCCTTGTGACATGGCCGAGCCAGCTCATTCGTCTTCTGCAGATAGTAGATGATGCCATGGGTTGTCCTGATCGTATCCGGACATCCATATTCGCCCATGGTCGCTCCAATGAATGCCCAAGATCTTTCACAGGCATTTAGTGTCGAATGCATAAATTTTGTTTTCTTGGCTGTTTTTAGTTGCCATGTTGCACATCCATATAGGAGGGTTGGTATAACGTTTGAGTTATAAAAGCTGAGTTTAGATTTCAAGGTAAATTTCTTGTTGTTCCAAATTTTCCTCAGCTAGTTGAACGCTAGTTAATGATCGATGATTCCTTGATTGTTGATGGAGCTTCCAAGGTAGGTGAAATTTTAGACTGTTTCTACTGTTTCTGGTTGATCAAAACATCTGTGGGTGGTTGGTGCTCCCCAGTCAGCATGTTTTTGTCTTCTTTTCACTGATGACAAGTCCCAAGCCATTAGCGTATTTGCTGACTGATTCCACGAGACATTGTAGGCCCTGGGTGGTGTCTGAGAGGGCAGCAATGTCATCAGCGGTAGACAGATTAATTGTCTGAACATATATACTGTGGCTGTTTTAATGACACAGAAGAAAACCTATTCCATTGATATTGTATTGGAAGTAGCACCCGTTGACTCCAAACTGATTGTGAGACAGTGATAAACTCAACTTGTACTCTTGGGCTCTTGGTGTCATTGATTTTAAAGCAGCAAATACTTCTTTAAATGTAGATAGTTAAGTCAAGTCAATAGTTAGCTGATACTTTATCTTATATAAGGTGCTTATTTACAAATGTATATTTAAATTTCGCATTAGGTTCTTATGATATTATACTTTTTATGTGTTACATAATTATTGTATTGTAACGATCATGTTTTAACAATGTTGTATTTGAAGCGCCTTTGAACAGGTTTTTATATCCGGAGATATGGTGCTATATAAATAAAATATATTATATATTATTATATTTATTATTAATTAACAGTTATTGAGTATAACATACATAATTAATAGAGGTTGTGTCTGATTGAGAGTCAGTGAGATGATTGAATGCTAATCTTGGATGTACACTGTGCTTGATAGCTTAGTTCACCTTCACTGTGAAGAAACACTCTCCAAGATTTTACTTTGATCTCTGCTAAGTTACTGTAGTTAAAAAAAGTCACACAAGAGAAGCCAAAAGAATTGGTAACACAGAGAAGTCACAAAAGAACTAACTCAAATAAAGTTAAAACAACTTATTTTAATGTATTGCCACTCGTACACAGTTAGGACTTTATAAGCCTATCCTTAATGTCAGTTCTGTTTAATTGTATTTTTTTAGGTGAATGGGGCCAGGACCCTTGTTTGTACCCTCTTCCAACCAAATATTGGTGTTTCTGAGGGCACATTAATTGATTTTGGAGGTTCTTGAGTAACTTATTTGATTATGTAATCTTGTTTACGGAGTCACGCTGAACCACATAGAACCCTCAGTGTCACCGAGATTAGATTGCCCCCCCCCCCCCACCTCCCTCGGCACATCTTGGTGCAGTCACGAGTGAAGTCTTGTACTCCCTAGTGGCGCACCCTGCCAGCTGGGCAAGGAATCGTGGTGGCTTAATGAGCGAGATCGCAACACAGCGTACTGTGTATGGGGTGACTTGTGTGCACTTGAGTAGAGTGGGCCTTGCAGCACGTCTGTTGACCTTTCTGTACTTGGACTGCCACTCCACACACGGGCACTTCCGCGTATGTGTCTGCGTGGATGCACACACACACACACACACACACACACACACACACACACACACACACACACACACACACACACACACACACACACACACACACACACACACACACACACACACACATATGCGTTGACTAATTTATGCGTGCGTCTGTGGTTGTGTGCTCATGTCATTGACTGGAACCAAAGTCAATGTTTGGTTAAAAGTTCTTTAACACTAGTCTAAGTAATGTTAATGTAATGTTTGTGTAATGCTGTAGTTTTAATGTAATATTAATGTAATTGTGCTGTAATTTTAATGTAGTGTAGTCTCATGACCCAAAATATTGTTGGCAATTACACTTTAAATTAGTAAGACTAATTAAAAGTAATTAAAAGTAAGTTTGTTTATATTTTTGCCATGTAGGCCGAGAAACCAATATATGTACCGTTCCCTGTCTTGAGTGCAGTGGAGATATCTCCTGGTCATTTTCTTAGTTCAATGTTGTTCTTGCAAATGTAACAATGTAGAATTGCAAATATATGCATGGTGCATTTTTGTTTGTGCAAAAAAGTTAAGTCCAACATTTACAAAGCTTTTATTTATTTATATTAATTCATTTATATTAATGTCCTTACTGTAAATATAAACAAGTATTTTCAGAGCATTAGAAGCAGACATTTTAGTGCACATTTGCACACATTTCGATACAGTCTTCTTGATCTAGTTGACTGTCGACTAATGCCTTGGCACAGGCTCTGACAGGAGAATGTTCAGTAAACCTTTATCAGTTGTAACCTTTGTTGAGATATCTCTGCACTCCTACCAGTGCAATATCTGTATCGTGGTACCCCGGTAGTTGTACGTCTATTGATACTGTCTCCGTGCACAGATTTATGATGCAGTTTTCACTCAGTTCTAAGTATTATTCACACAAATGTATTTTCGTTACAGATCTATACAGTGGTAAACATGTTAAAGAGGTCAACTTACTAGTTTAGTACAATGTTATCAATACCCTTCTCCGTGTTGAAATGTTTCTCTTCAGATTCGAATGTGGCTAATTTAAGCATCATCATAAATCTAAGTCACCCCTACATACTGTTGTGTGTAGCTGACCGTTATAAATACTATAAATACTTGGTACGCTCACCTGACGTTGATTTCACTGCCCCTCAGGGCATAAATTTCTGCCGTCCAAGGTTTAGTCCACTGAGGTCGTGGACAGTTGTAGTAGGCAACAGTTATTTAGAGGGATGTGTGTCAGTCTGATTGATGTCATGGAGGGTGATTTAGCAGGGACAGATATGCCAGGATGGCATCTAGATGGGGTAATACCAGCAGCTGATTTAAATGAGCTGTGTTACAATTGTCTACATTGTGCCACAGGCTGAAGAGTTGGGGTGATTTAGTAGGGCAAGATATGTGTGGATTGCAAAGTGGATGGGGTAATATGTGCGTCTGTCAGTTAATGGCACCCTGTTATGTGACACGGTATAGATGAATGACATGTTGTTACCACATAACTGTAGAATCACTCAGGAGCATTGTCCTTATGTGGGTTAAGTTATATACGTGTATATCGGAAACACTGGGTCAGACACTGCCGGTGGAACTAGGTATGACATTGCTGCGATCTGGTGACACAAGGACACTGTCTTTAGAAAGTGCCACTCTTCCAAAGCACATTTTCTCCTCAAACTACAACAACATCTTCTCTCATTACATTCAAGTCGATGCACACAAAATTAGATTTGTAAGGCCTACTATGTGGACTACAGACACGTAGTCTGGACCATCAACTTTACAGTAGCGGTGGTTCTGCAGTGCAGTTCTTTAGTACTAATAAACCTACACTACTGGCAGGCTGTTTTAAGGTGGTTCCTCAAAACTATAACATTGTTGCAGATTTACTTGATATAATATTATCAGTGAATATAATTTTTTTTACAAAATCTTTGTGACAATGGCAAGTCTGTTCTTCCAAATACGCTTAGATTAAACTGATCATTTAGGCAAGTGTGATCTTGTCCAAATGGGCAAAATGTGCCTCTGGTATAGCATATGATTTGCACGTAAAGAATTGGTTCATAAATAAAAATTATGTAACTTAACGTATAGAGAGTTGCATAATTAAAATGGTGTTGGAATTGCATAAGTAACTGCATTGTTGGCCGGGCTGAGTCTAGGAATGTCTGATCGAGGGCCCTGGCCACTCGATGAATTCCCTCGTGTTGTTCACACATGCACCGACGTCTAACACCTGCACCCAGGGACCAGGCATTATTGTTTCGGTGGCAAACACAAAAATTACATAAACGAAAAGTCTAAAAATGTTTTTGTGGGAAATGTTTCTCTGACACAAAGTGCCTGTAGAAGATTATATGTCTCAATCTGAGAGATGCCCAGCAAATGTTATCCACATCTGTAATTTTACATCTGATCTTTTATTGGTGCTTCTTTCTCCTGTGACTTTATTTCTCTGAATTCATCCTTTTGACACATTTCCCTCTTTAATAAGAGCCTGTTTCGTTACACCTGCTATTGTCATGATCTAATAAAGGTATCTTTAGTATTGATGTTCACCGCTAACAGATCCCATAGACGTAACAAGCAATAAAACAAACATGAACCGTCTACTTAAACAGATCACCTCCCTCACTCTTCCTGTCAACCACTGTCACCGGTGGCATGGTATGACGCAAAAACAGTTGACCTTCGCAGAATGGTGTCTCAGTTGAGGGCATCCCTTATTCATGGTCACTTTGTACAATGAGTTGGTGTAAATAGTTCACAACTGTGAACCTTCAGCTGAGTGTAGAAAGTGAACGCAGAGAAATATACTGCCTACTGCAGTAGGTGTCAAGATCACATTATTATACATTGTACAATCCCTGGGAGATATTGCTGGGATCTGTATGCCCGTGGGATTATGGTAGCTGGGATCAAAGCGCTGTAATCAAATGTAGGCCCAGGGATAGAAACATGAGTCTTAATCCAGGCACAAAATTCCATTGAATCTCCAACAGGGTGATCCAGTTTACTTGCTTGGCCACCTGGGATTACGTAGATGGAACTAGGCGGAACTTACTGATTGCATTCCATGCAGTGTAATTAAGTCTGCTTCCCACATTCCTGCCAAACACAGTCTCTGGATTTTTCGTATAATCCTAAATGTGATACAAGCTGTTTCTATTCTAATATATTAACCACGCAGATGTGATACAAACTGTATCTATTCTAGTATATTAACCACGCAAATGTCATACAAACTGTATCTATTCTAGTATATTAACCACCCAAATGTGATACAAACTGTATCTATTCTAGTATATTAACCACGCAGATGTGATACAAACTGTATCTATTCTAGTATATTAACCACGCAAATGTGATACAAACTGTATCTATTCTAGTATATTAACCACGCAAATGTGATACAAACTGTATCTATTCTAGTATATTAACCACCCAAATGTGATACAAACTGTATCTATTCTAGTATATTAACCACGCAGATGTGATACAAACTGTATCTATTCTAGTATAATAACCACGCAGATGTGATACAAACTGTATCTATTCTAGTATATGTGATACAAACTGTATCTATTCTAGTATATTAACCACCCAAATGTGATACAAACTGTATCTATTCTAGTATATTAACCACGCAGATGTGATACAAACTGTATCTATTCTAGTATAATAACCACGCAGATGTGATACAAACTGTATCTATTCTAGTATATTAACCACGCAACTGTGATACAAACTGTATCTATTCTAGTATATTAACCACGTAAATGTGATACAAACTGTATCTATTCTAGTATATTAACCACCCAAATGTGATACAAACTGTATCTAATCTAGTATATTAACCACCCAAATGTGTTTTAATGAGCCACGCTAAAAAGTACTACTATCTCTGATTGTTTCTGGGCGAGTGTCATCTTTACAAATGTGTTTTAATGAGCCACGCTAAAAAGTACTACTATCTCTGATTGTTTCTGGGCGAGTGTCATCTTTACAAATGTGTTTTAATGAGCCACGCTAAAAAGTACTACTATCTCTGATTGTTTCTGGGCGAATGTCATCTTTACAAATGTGCTTTAATGAGCCACACTAAAAAGTACTACTATCTCTGATTGTTTCTGGGCGAATGTCATCTTTATAAATGTGTTTTAATGAGCCATGCTAAAAAGTACTATTTCTGATTGTTTCTGGGTGAATGTCATCTTTACAAATGTGTTTTAATGAGCCACGCTAAAAAGTACTACTATCTCTGATTGTTTCTGGGCGAGTGTCATCTTTACAAATGTGTTTTAATGAGCCACGCTAAAAAGTACTACTATCTCTGATTGTTTCTGGGCGAGTGTCATCTTTACAAATGTGTTTTAATGAGCCCCGCTAAAAAGTTCTACTATTTGATTGTTTCTGGGCGAATATCATCTTTACAAATGTGTTTTAATGAGCCACGCTAAAAAGTACTACTATCTCTGATTGTTTCTGGGCGAGTGTCATCTTTACAAATGTGTTTTAATGAGCCACGCTAAAAAGTACTACTATCTCTGATTGTTTCTGGGCTTAAAATATCTTTAGTAAATGTGTTTTAATGAGCCACGCTAAAAAAGTACACTATCCTGATTGTTTCTAAGAAAGGTCATCTTTACAAGTGTGTTTGAATGAGCCACTCTAAAAGTGCAATTACTATCTCTTGATTGTTCTCTGGGCTTAGGCACACCCTTTTACAAATGTGTTTTTAATGAGCTCACTTAAAAGTACTACTATCCTTGATTGTTTCTGGGCTTAGTCACTTTTACAAGGTGTTTTAATGAGCCAATTTAAAAAGTATCACTACTATCTCTGATTGTTTCTTGCACAGTGTCATCTTTACAAATGTGTTTTAATGAGCCACTAACAAGTACCACTATCTCAGATTGTTTCTGGGCGAATGTCATCTTTACAAATGTGTTTTAATGAGCCACGCTAAAAAGTACTACTATCTCTGATTGTTTCTGGGCGAGTGTCATCTTTACAAATGTGTTTTAATGAGCCACGCTAAAAAGTACTACTATCTCTGATTGTTTCTGGGTGAGTGTCATCTTTACAAATGTGCTTTAATGAGCCACACTAAAAAGTACTACTATCTCTGATTGTTTCTGGGCGAATGTCATCTTTATAAATGTGTTTTAATGAGCCATGCTAAAAAGTACTATTTCTGATTGTTTCTGGGTGAATGTCATCTTTACAAATGTGTTTTAATGAGCCACGCTAAAAAGTACTACTATCTCTGATTGTTTCTGGGCGAGTGTCATCTTTACAAATGTGTTTTAATGAGCCACGCTAAAAAGTACTACTATCTCTGATTGTTTCTGGGCGAGTGTCATCTTTACAAATGTGTTTTAATGAGCCCCGCTAAAAAGTTCTACTATTTGATTGTTTCTGGGCGAATATCATCTTTACAAATGTGTTTTAATGAGCCACGCTAAAAAGTACTACTATCTCTGATTGTTTCTGGGCGAGTGTCATCTTTACAAATGTGTTTTAATGAGCCACGCTAAAAAGTACTACTATCTCTGATTGTTTCTGGGCGAGTGTCATCTTTACAAATGTGTTTTAATGAGCCACGCTAAAAAGTACTACTATCTCTGATTGTTTCTGGGTGAATATCATCTTTACAAATGTTTTTTAATGAGCCACGCTAAAAAGTACTACTATCTCTGATTGTTTCTGGGCGAATGTCATCTTTACAAATGTGCTTTAATGAGCCACACTAAAAAGTACTACTATCTCTGATTGTTTCTGGGCGAATGTCATCTTTATAAATGTGTTTTAATGAGCCATGCTAAAAAGTACTATTTCTGATTGTTTCTGGGTGAATGTCATCTTTACAAATGTGTTTTAATGAGCCACGCTAAAAAGTACTACTATCTCTGATTGTTTCTGGGCGAGTGTCATCTTTACAAATGTGTTTTAATGAGCCACGCTAAAAAGTACTACTATCTCTGATTGTTTCTGGGTGAATATCATCTTTACAAATGTTTTTTAATGAGCCACGCTAAAAAGTACTACTATCTCTGATTGTTTCTGGGCGAATGTCATCTTTACAAATGTGCTTTAATGAGCCACACTAAAAAGTACTACTATCTCTGATTGTTTCTGGGCGAATGTCATCTTTATAAATGTGTTTTAATGAGCCATGCTAAAAAGTACTATTTCTGATTGTTTCTGGGTGAATGTCATCTTTACAAATGTGTTTTAATGAGCCACGCTAAAAAGTACTACTATCTCTGATTGTTTCTGGGCGAGTGTCATCTTTACAAATGTGTTTTAATGAGCCACGCTAAAAAGTACTACTATCTCTGATTGTTTCTGGGCGAGTGTCATCTTTACAAATGTGTTTTAATGAGCCCCGCTAAAAAGTTCTACTATTTGATTGTTTCTGGGCGAATATCATCTTTACAAATGTGTTTTAATGAGCCACGCTAAAAAGTACTACTATCTCTGATTGTTTCTGGGCGAGTGTCATCTTTACAAATGTGTTTTAATGAGCCACGCTAAAAAGTACTACTATCTCTGATTGTTTCTGGGCGAATGTCATCTTTACAAATGTGTTTTAATGAGCCACGCTAAAAGTTCTACTATCTCTGATTGTTTCTGGGTGAATGTCATCTTTACAAATGTGTTTTAATGAGCCACGCTAAAAAGTTCTACTATCTCTGATTGTTTCTGGGCGAATGTCATCTTTACAAATGTGTTTTAATGAGCCACGCTAAAAAGTACTACTATCTCTGATTGTTTCTGGGCGAGTGTCATCTTTACAAATGTGTTTTAATGAGCCACGCTAAAAAGTACTACTATCTCTGATTGTTTCTGGGTGAATATCATCTTTACAAATGTTTTTTAATGAGCCACGCTAAAAAGTACTACTATCTCTGATTGTTTCTGGGCGAATGTCATCTTTACAAATGTGCTTTAATGAGCCACACTAAAAAGTACTACTATCTCTGATTGTTTCTGGGCGAATGTCATCTTTATAAATGTGTTTTAATGAGCCATGCTAAAAAGTACTATTTCTGATTGTTTCTGGGTGAATGTCATCTTTACAAATGTGTTTTAATGAGCCACGCTAAAAAGTACTACTATCTCTGATTGTTTCTGGGCGAATGTCATCTTTACAAGTGTGTTTTAATGAGCCACGCTAAAAAGTACTACTATCTCTGATTGTTTCTGGGCGAATGTCATCTTTTCAAATGTGTTTTAATGAGCCACGCTAAAAAGTACTACTATCTCTTTGATTGTTTCTGGGCAAATGTCATCTTTACAAATGTGTTTTAATGAGCGCTAAAAGTACTACTATCTCGTTGTTTCTGGTGAATGTCATCTTTACAAATGTGTTTTTTAATGGAGACAAGCTAAAAGTACTACTATCTCTGATTGTTTCTGGTAGTGTCATCTGTACAAATGTGTTTTAATGAGCCAACTAAAAAGTACTACTATGCAGTTGACACGGTGTCATCTTTACAAATGTGTTTAATGAGCCACGCTAAAAGTACTACTATCTCTACAGTTGTTTCTGGTGTCATCTTTACAAATGTGTTTTAATGAGCCACGCTAAAAGTACTACTATCTCTGATTGTTTCTGGTAGTCATCTTTACAAATGTTTAATAGGTACTTGAGAATACTACTATCTCTGATTGTTTCTGGTAGTGTCATCTTTACAAATGTGTTTTAATGAGCCACTTAAAAAAGTACTACTATCTCTGATTGTTTCTGAAGTGAGTGTCATCTTTACAAATGTGTTTTAATGAGCCACGCTAAAAAGTACTACTATCTCTGATTGTTTCTGGGCGAGTGTCATCTGTACAAATGTGTTTTAATGAGCCACGCTAAAAAGTACTACTATCTCTGATTGTTTCTGGGCGAGTGTCATCTTTACAAATGTGTTTTAATGAGCCACGCTAAAAAGTACTACTATCTCTGATTGTTTCTGGGCGAGTGTCATCTTTACAAATGTGTTTTAATGAGCCACGCTAAAAAGTACTACTATCTCTGATTGTTTCTGGGCGAGTGTCATCTTTACAAGTGTGTTTTAATGAGCCACGCTAAAAAGTACTACTATCTCTGATTGTTTCTGGGCGAGTGTCATCTTTACAAATGTGTTTTAATGAGCCACGCTAAAAAGTACTACTATCTCTGATTGTTTCTGGGTGAGTGTCATCTTTACAAATGTGTTTTAATGAGCCACGCTAAAAAGTACTACTATCTCTGATTGTTTCTGGGCGAGTGTCATCTTTACAAATGTGTTTTAATGAGCCACGCAAAAAAGTACTACTATCTCTGATTGTTTCTGGGCGAGTGTCATCTTTACAATGTGTTTTAATGAACCCGCTAAAAGTTCTACTATCTCTGATGATTGTTTCTGGGTGAGTGTCATCTTTACAAATGTTTTTAATGAGCCAGCTAAAAGTACTACTATCTCTGATTGTTTCTGGTAGTGTCATCTTTACAAATGTGTTTAATGAGCCACGCCAAAAAGTACTACTATCTCTGATTGTTTCTGGGCGAGTGTCATCTTTACAAATGTGTTTAATGAGTGCAGCTAAAAGGTACTACTATCTCCTGATTGTTTCTGGGGCGAGGTATCATCTTTACAATGTTTTAATGAGCCACGCTAAAAAGTACTACTATCTCTGATTGTTTCTGGGCGAGTGTCATCTTTACAAATGTGTTTTAATGAGCCACGCTAAAAAGTACTACTATCTCTGATTATTTCTGGGCGAGTGTCATCTTTACAAATGTGTTTTAATGAGCCACGCTAAAAAGTACTACTATCTCTGATTGTTTCTGGGCGAGTGTCATCTTTACAAATGTGTTTTAATGAGCCACGCTAAAAAGTACTACTATCTCTGATTGTTTCTGGGCGAATGTCATCTTTACAAATGTGTTTTAATGAGCCACGCTAAAAAGTACTACTATCTCTGATTGTTTCTGGGCGAGTGTCATCTTTATAAATGTGTTTTAATGAGCCACGCTAAAAAGTACTACTATCTCTGATTGTTTCTGGGCGAGTGTCATCTTTACAAATGTGTTTTAATGAGCCACGCTAAAAAGTACTACTATCTCTGATTGTTTCTGGGCGAGTGTCATCTTTACAAATGTGTTTTAATGAGCCACGCAAAAAAGTACTACTATCTCTGATTGTTTCTGGGCGAGTGTCATCTTTACAAATGTGTTTTAATGAGCCACGCTAAAAAGTACTACTATCTCTGATTGTTTCTGGGCGAGTGTCATCTTTACAAATGTGTTTTAATGAGCCACGCTAAAAAGTACTACTATCTCTGATTGTTTCTGGGCGAGTGTCATCTTTACAAATGTGTTTTAATGAGCCACGCTAAAAAGTACTACTATCTCTGATTGTTTCTGGGCGAGTGTCATCTTTACAAATGTGTTTTAATGAGCCACGCTAAAAAGTACTACTATCTCTGATTGTTTCTGGGCGAATGTCATCTTTACAAGTGTGTTTTAATGAGCCACGCTAAAAAGTACTACTATCTCTGATTGTTTCTGGGCGAGTGTCATCTTTACAAATGTGTTTTAATGAGCCACGCTAAAAAGTACTACTATCTCTGATTGTTTCTGGGCGAATGTCATCTTTACAAATGTGTTTTAATGAGCCACGCTAAAAAGTTCTACTATCTCTGTTCTGGGTGAATGTCATCTTTACAAATGTGTTTTAATGAGCCACGCTAAAAAGTTCTACTATCTCTGATTATTTCTGGGCGAATGTCATCTTTACAAATGTGTTTTAATGAGCCACGCTAAAAAGTACTACTATCTCTGATTGTTTCTGGGCGAGTGTCATCTTTACAAATGTGTTTTAATGAGCCACGCTAAAAAGTACTACTATCTCTGATTGTTTCTGGGTGAATATCATCTTTACAAATGTTTTTTAATGAGCCACGCTAAAAAGTACTACTATCTCTGATTGTTTCTGGGCGAATGTCATCTTTACAAATGTGCTTTAATGAGCCACACTAAAAAGTACTACTATCTCTGATTGTTTCTGGGCGAATGTCATCTTTATAAATGTGTTTTAATGAGCCATGCTAAAAAGTACTATTTCTGATTGTTTCTGGGTGAATGTCATCTTTACAAATGTGTTTTAATGAGCCACGCTAAAAAGTACTACTATCTCTGATTGTTTCTGGGCGAATGTCATCTTTTCAAATGTGTTTTAATGAGCCACGCTAAAAAGTACTACTATCTCTTTGATTGTTTCTGGGCAAATGTCATCTTTACAAATGCATGCGTAAGGAACTCAGTTGACGGGCCTTAATGATACGCCCTTATGAGGTAACCACGACCACCTTTGTGCTGAGACCATACATTCTGGACGTTGTCAACACCTGAATGGCAACGTTGATGTAAGCAGATAATGAGCAAGTCTGTTGTTCAACTTGGGGATCATTGTGTGGTCTCCTGACTGTTGGGCCGCACCACATTCACAAGAAGCACTTTCACATAGTCCCCAACTGTGCATATTACCGTTGAAATGCCCAACTCCCGTTCACAGGCAGTTCAGCTTCATCCAAGTCTTTCGCGGGAGGTCGGAACAAGCACAGTGCACAGTTGGTTCTGGAATGAACCTATGTAGGGAGGTTGGTTTGGACAGGCAATCCTATCTCCATTTGGTTGATATCCAGTGTGCTGTTGTTTCACTGGGGCCCAGACATTTCATGAGTTCATGTGCCTAGCTGTTGAAAGGCTTCAGATGCTGTACTCCAGCCCTTTCTGAGCAAACGTTGTATAGTAGATGGTCAATGTTTTTTGCACGTTTGCCCAAGGCCAGCACAGCTGCCTGTCTTCGAAGTGTTTTTGGCAGTGAAGATGTTAGAATAGATATGGTTTATACCATGTATAATGCAGTGCAACACGCTTATAACGAACACGGATACAACAAATTGACGGATATAATGAAACAATTTCTCACGTACGGATTTTTTCCCTATCTTTTCCATTATAAGCGTTCACGCATGTTATGAACACAGGTATAATGAAATCATGGTTATTACGAACACCTTTTCCCGAACAAATTTCGCCATATAACGAATTTCTGTCCAAATAAAAATCGCCCGGTTGTTCGCAAATACTTCCCGCCCATGACCTGGAAGCCATGTCGTGGCCGCGCAGGGCGCCAGTGCCAAAGTAATTAGGTCAATCAGAGAAATCATTCGTAACAGGGCTACGCAGTCAGACGACGATACAGCGCACTGTGACTGGCTTAAGGATTTCCTGTTGTCTGGTGCCCTAGCCAACAGCAAACAAACGACAATGGAGGAATTCTTCAAAGCAGATTAACTGGTGTCATTCTGTGTGTGTTGTACAGAAGTAGTAGTTACCGCGGGCGTGGCTTCATCCTGCCATGGCACAGATCATGTTTTAGTGTGTTTGGACATGACGTGCTCGCCTATGTGTTTACATCATACTGTATTTTGTTACTTTTTCACATAGGGTGGTCTGCGATTTTATACTATAACTACACTTAATAGTAACATTTGTAACTGTTTTATGTGTCATCTAAATAAATGTTACGCAACAAGATATCTTTACGTTTGATAGACAATTGGCGAATAGTTTAAAAACTCACATACAACACTGCCACCTAGCGGGTAAATGTGTACACGCATATAACGAATTCACGGATATAACGAACTCATTAGATAACCACAAAGTAGTTCATTATAAGCTTGTTGCACTGTATCATTTTACAATAAAAATGATCACATTTTCTACCTTTAGAGCAGTTCACACTTGATACACAATATGTCAACTTAAAAATTACTTAGTTTACTTTTAAAATGTATAAAATTTGGTGTGTTGGCATTTGAAAGGATATCTTTTATTATTTTTGCTTAAAATAACTGAAAACTTTACATAGTAAATGTATAAAATGTTATGATGAGAAGGTAATTGGGTTATTATTTGAAACCTATTTACTGGTGTTGTAGTTGCTGCCCTGTCCTCCACAGGGCTGTGGAGAACAGGGAAACATGGAGAGAGCTGGTTAAAAAGTTATCAGTGATGCCCCAATGATCCTTGCGGGTTATGGGAAAGTGAAGTGAAGAAGTAGTTGCTTTCCTTTTGATGGTCTGTCACAGCTGTGATTGCATTATTCTCTAGATGGACCAAACACAAAATGTAACACACAAAGTGGAAGACACAGAGGCCAGACCACACACGATGGACATGTTTAGTTTTGTTATTTCTCTCAATACCTATATTTGGCAACCACATTGAACTTATGAAAGAAGCAAGAGTAAAATAATCCACCTGTCTTTCAAGTTCTGCTGCACTTATCTTGTCCAAAATGTATATTTAGCGACCACATTGTAACTCGCAGTGAATGAGACTACCACAGTAATGTTCCCTTTCAGACTCAACTCTTCTCTCAATTCGTGCTTGTCGTCGTTTCGCTCCAAAGTGCCTTTTGAGATGAAGGTCAATTTCACAGTAGGTGAATCTTGTTTGCAAGGACAGGTCAAACCTTTGGACCTGCCACATTTCTTTGGTTGAAATTAGTATTTTTTGACTTGAAATTCTGTATGTACATGTGCACAAATCCTTATACTGTTTGATTGGTTATTCCATCTGTAGCAGTATCGTCCTCATTGAGTATTACTATCTATTAGGCTATCAACTCTTCTTGTATCAAACAAAATCTGCCACACATGAAAAATTGTGATTCAACCACCATAAGTTTGTTATTCAGCCACTATAAGTTTGTTATTCAACCACCATAAGTTCGTTATTCAACCACCATAAGTTTGTTATTCAACCACCATAAGTTTGTTATTCAACCACCATAAGTTAGTTATTCGATGTTATCTTTTTATGATTAACACAAATATATACTTTTCATAATTTTCAATTTAAAAAAAAATCTATACAAATGGAATATGGCAATATTCCCTCCCAAATCCACAAAAGTTGTATCACAGATGGGAAATCGATTCGACGTGATTGGTCTGGACCCCTGACCAATGACAATTGGATTTAGTAATGAGTGTCAGGACAGTTGCACAAGGAGTTGAGAGATACTTTGAACTATGGGAGTATGCCAGTGGGTTGCTGCCCTGGGAACTCATGACCTTTGTAAAGAGGTTGTCTTGTCAACTCGACTGTTGACACCTATCGGAAGCGTCATCTGTCCACTGGCGGAAAGTATACTTGCAAATTAACTCTTCCAATTATGTCATCAGATATGTGCTTTGAATTTTATAAAAAAAATTATTACTCGCATATTATTGAAGCTTATTTATTTTTATGCAGTTTATTACTTATGTATTTTGTATGTCAAAGTACCTTTAGATGTGAGATCTTCAAAATTAGATATTTGCAAATTTTATTCTGAATTTGATATTGATTTTAAGTCCCTCCTGTGAAGATGTAAATTTACCTAAATGTAATATTGACCTTTCCCATTTGAATAGCTTTTTACCTTTGTGAAAGAAAATATATAAATTATTCACGTAACTGCAAATTATTAAGCAATGCTGTGGTCAAAGATCTAAGGTAAATAAACTACTAGCTTTGGGCAATGTAGAGATGTTGCAACTGATCAAATTCTCAGATGCTCAGGGCAAGAAATGCCTGGAACTACAAGTGGTGATTTTGCACTAAGAAAGGTATTTTTTATTGTTTCTTTTCCTGGGAATTGATTAATTGGACACGGTAATTAGACGAGACGTGTTGTGCCAACAACAGGTGCCAGGAGAGAAGTAGGTGAGTGGAACAGTAATCAACATTGTACCAATTGAAATACCCAGGTCTGAAGTTGATGCCAGCAGATAGTTGCTTGTTGGCAACTACAGCCCAGGGCCGCTTGTTTGGTCCTCCTGGGAAGAAAACATGGGATAATGATGCCTGGGATTCTGGAGGCAGAGTTAGCAATGAGGAATACATGTGGACCCACAGGGGCATGGGTTCTTTGGAAGGAAAATAGTAAAGTGCAACATTTGCTGTGTATTTTCAATGTTGTTTATTACAATTATTTAATTACCATCTATTTTATTTTCATTTGCATTTCAATGACCATATATTTTCATTTGCAATTTATTTAATTACAGTTTTTTTTGGATTTATTTCAATTGCCATTTTCTTCCATTTGTCATTTATGTAATTACCATTTATTTTAGGTGCATTTACTTCATTTACCATTTATTTTCAATTGTCATTTCTTTCATTTGTTATTTATGTATTACAATTTACGTTAATCTTCATTTATTTCATTTATACTGTATTTTTAATTTCCCGTTTATTTCATTGAATTGATTGTGATTTTTAACATGTATCTAATTCATAATAATATATTATATGTAAAATATATTTATAAAGTTTGGTTTTGTTACAGTAAAAGAAAAGTAACTACAAAATCTGTCATGAAAATTCAGTCACACAGTTAATTCTTTTAACTATATTTTTTCTAATTATGTGCACAAATTGAAAAGAGAACAACTTTTTTATATTAGAAACCCATTTCAACTTATACACCTCAACAACCATTTGTGTCAGCAGAGTTTCCAAAGCAGAGAAAGAATTAAATCTTTGTAACTGTATTGAACATTTCAGTCTCCTGTTGTCGATGATGCTGACTCCCCTAGAACCAAAAAATCTTGTGACATCACTCTCCCCCCTGCATGCCCTCAAAGCCCTCCCTCACTTAGGTGCACATAGGTTGCAGCTAACTGATTGTAGGACCCTGGAAATGACTTCCACAAGTGTGCCCTTTGTGGCGTCACAGACGTAGTGTCGTAGTGTCGTAGTGTCGAGATGGAAGGAATGTATCAATCACTGAGGCTGTCGCGCATAATTGGCTGCCACTTGTTCTACCTTTATGCAAATGAGTTAACTAACGATGCACTTGGCCGTAATCCAGCACCCAACTGATAGCCAGTGGAATTCTGTAGGTGCATAATGAAATTATATCCCTCGTAAACAGTTACATGCCTTTTATTGTGCTATGTAATTATATCTCTGGACAAAGTTATCCTAATGTGCAATAACAATGTTCATATTCAATACCAGTACACTCTCAGTTTATTACTCTCATATGTTTATGATCCTGTAATGGGCTTGTAAATCTTATTTTCTAGAAACAAGTAAATAAATTAAATATAAATTATAACATATATATATATATTTATATATATATATATTATATGCATAAATTACATGTATATATATATATATATAAAACATACATTAAAAATATCAAACGTTAATATATATATATATATATACATGTAATTTATGCATATAATATATATATATATATAAATATATATATATATATATGTTATAATTTATATTTAATTTATTTACTTGTTTCTAGAAAATAAGATTTACAAGCCCACTACAGGATCATAAACATATGAGAGTAATAAACTGAGAGTGGACTGGTATTGAATATGAATATATATATATATATTAATGTTTGATATTTTTAATGTATGTAATTTTTTTTTAATTATACAAGTCCCATACATCATTCAATATATCCAAAAATAACACATTTATAACAAAAAAAGTTCAGCTAATAACTGAGTTGAGTTTGCCGTACATGCCATGCACGCGCATGAGTACACGCGCATGAGTTCACGCACATGAGTTCTCGCGCATGAGTACACGCGCATGAGTACACGCGTATGAGTTCACGCGCATGAGTACACATGCATGAGTACACGCGCATGAGTACACGTGCATGAGTACACGCGCATGAGTACACGCGCATGAGTACACGCGCATGAGTACACGCGCATGAGTACACGCGCATGAGTACACGCGCATGAGTACACGTGCATGAGTACACGTGCATGAGTTCACGCGCATGAGTACACGTGCATGAGTACACGCGCATGAGTACACGCGCATGAGTACACGTGCATGAGTTCATGCACATGAGTACACGTGCATGAGTACACGTGCATGCAGACACATACACGATTGCATGCCCACAGCATGTACTAAGTTTGCTTAATTCTTGAGTATATCAGTGAGTAGTTAGCTGTATAGGTCGGTCTGTCTGAGCCACACAGTTAATTGCCCGCCATAAGATGAGCTGACAGTCCTACAGTAAACGCAACAGCAAATATATGTATATATATATAGATTATATACGTCAACTGTGACATATACAGCAGTAATTGGGATAACCATGATTCTAGATAAGTGAGTCTGTTTGAGTTGACAGAAGCTTCAGAAGGTGCGTTCTAGCTAATTATTATCCCCAGGCACACCTCACATGCAAACACACGACAAACCCTGCCCAGGCATAAGTCGCCAGTTCAACACGAACTTATTAATTGTCATGTTAATCATTTCTAAGCATCACCGGAATGCACGCGATTGCCAGGTAAAAACCACCGAAAAACAAATTATGCAGATTTGAATCTCGCAGGCTCTGGTTCAACAATCACCTAAATGTTTTATGATGAATTAATGCGCCGTGATACAGACGTCACGCTTTTGTGTATTTAATCAATTAACGCCGAGTGCTGAGTGTCAGTAGGAGAGAGTGCAAGCGGGCAATGATTTTCTGCGAGTGCATCTCGAACTCGGCGTGCCTCGTTGGTGTGTCCAGCTTGTAGGTCGGTGAGTTTCTCTCTCGGGCTTTGTGAGGCCGGTCTGTGGGGGTCTTGACAGACTGGCAACCACCAGGGCATGTCAACAACGCACAATGTTCTTATGCCCTCGATTCACACACATATGCAAATATATCAATTTATGATGTTTACAGCAATCTCAAGTTCTTGAAGTACACAGAATTTCGTTCGTTGCTGAAAACATCATTTGTTAGACTGGTGGAGAAATGTGTGACTCGTCACGTATATGAGAAAGTTGATGTAAAATGCTCCGATCGCAAACATATGCAAATATTGTGCATTGGTTTTATGATGTTTATCTCAATCACTGTCTCTCTCTCTTGTAACACTCAAGATTTTAACTGAACACGGATAACTTGCTTAGCATTGTAGGAAAGTTAGGGGTGTTTTCTTTCTTTTTAAACTAGTGGAGAAATGATTACCTCTGAAATGATTACCTATGAAATACAATATTTCTTTGATTGATATATCATTTAATAGGTACACGGTGACAGTAAACCAGTCATGCGTAACCACTGTCTGGTGTACTGGGCAGTTTGACCATGTAAGTGTAATTGAGCTAGCTCACGCATGTGTGCGTGCGTGCATGTGTGCGTGCGTGCATGTGAGCATGTGTGCGTGTGTGTGTGCGTGCGTGCGTGCGTGCGTGCGTGCATGTGTGCATGCGTGCATGTGTGCGTGTGTGTGTGTAAAGCTTTTCCTTCTAGATGCTTGGCACCAATCTTTCACAGATTACTTCCCTTCTGGTTATGGGTTCTGACTGGATTTAGGGTTTGTATTGGAAGTTAATAGAATCCTTACAATGATACTCATATTTTCTGCATTTGTTCCGAACAATGTAAACCATACACCAATCAGTTGGAAATGTTTTACATAATTTGCACCAATCATAGAAACCACATGCAGCATTAAACATCCTGCTCAAATAATAAACATCTGGCATAAAAACTTCAGGAAACCGTCTTTTGTATCTTAAATATGTATGTAGCGCCATCCAGAGGATGAGCATTTTTGCTAGTACTTATAATGTATATATATATATATATATAAATATATATATATCATATCGTATAGTTCTATTTAAATAATACAGATGCAACATTCCAGAAAACTTATTAATGTTTTTATCATGTAAAGCATACAGGACCTGTATGTCGTTATATATTTATAAATGTGTGGTATATATGTAATAATAATAATAAACTTTATTTACACACCATCAAATCCGGGACTAATGACCCGTTAATGGGTGTTTACAAATATGCAATCATCTAAGAAGCATAGAAACGCATTTAAGAGAAATACTAAGAAAAATAAATAAAGTTAGGAAGCAAAATCCTTGTATATATATATATATATATATATATAGATAAACCTATGTATAGTAAAATTACAGATGAATGCAATATATGTGTGTATATATACATTATACGTATATATATATATATATATAATATCTATATATGTATTAAATGTGTCTGTGTACATATGTATAAATAAAGTTATGTGTGTATGCAGACATGTCTGCCCCCAGACACGTATTAGGGTTATGTAGTGTCGATATGAGACTCCTTCAACATGGCGTCGTTACCTGTGTGGTAGATAAGACCTGCCGGCCACACTTCGATGATGTACATACCGTGACGAATGTAGATTAAAATACTGACACTGCAAAACAAGCAGAAGAGTGTACACCATGACAATCGAATGTGACAAACTTTTACAGACACTCTGGATTTCGGTGAAGATAGGAACAAATCACCCCCAATATCGACCATGCCACATCCACCTCATACATGTACCACCCAACGCCGTTACGCCCAACAAAAGATAGGACAGGAAATGGAACAGTGAAACTGTTGCCAGCAGAGGCAGAGCAGGCATTGACAATAACTGTAATCTGCAAATTATATCATTTCTTGAAGACGACAGAATTGCCCAAAAATTGAAAGCGGTCCTGGTTCCTGAAGATTTTATCGACACGATCGATACGCTAAACACACAAATTGCCAATCTCGCAATTGTCTGTCAAGAGCGAGAAAATAGGGAGCTAGAAAAAGGGTCGAAACTCTAGAGGATGAGCTGGATTCCCTCCAACAATATTCGAGAAGATCCAATCTCTGCATCAGTGGGATATGTGTGGACATGAATGGGGAAAACCTTGAGGACAAAGTTGTAGACATTATAAACAATAAAATGCACGTCACCCCACCCACTGTGTATAACGACTTGAAATGTTGCCATAGACTCGGCCGACAAGTTGACGGACAGACAAAGCCCACAACTACCATTGTTGGTTTCCGCAGCAAGCGTCATACAGATGTTGTGTATCGTGCCAGGGGCAGACTCTAAGAATTCAACAAAACCTGCCCTACTGGAAATCGCGTATTCTTAATGAAGACCTCACACCTCACATTTAGCATTGTCACATTGTTTGGTTTTTCTTTGCTTTGATTAGACACATTGTACACCACCACTGCTAACTGAATTAAAATCAAATATGTTTATTTAAATTCTTTACAATGTTAGACAAACTTTATATACCCAGTGGTCCAGGAATTGGTATCCTATGGTATGTCATTCCAATATGGTTTAGTGATGGATGGTGTGCCTGTTATATTGGTTTACATAAGATGTTACCGTTTACTTATTATTTTTATAAACAGTGTTTAGATAAACTTAGCACACATAGTTAGTCTAAGGTATAATAAAAATATTATACTAATATGGCTTAGACACGGTTTCAGTAAGTCATGCGTACCCTTACCTAGTAATGCTCGTACACCTTTAGTATGTAAAGTACTTTGTTTATATTAAGTAGGTACCTTTCATTTAATGAGATACCATGCAGAGTTTAAACAAACATGTCACACCTCGTTGTTGTGAGTTATGGCATGCTAGTATATTTTTATGCAGCCGGCAAAGCCACTAACATTTTATCTGTTTGTGTTTCTTTGTGTTCAATTTACATACTGTATAGATACATGTCCATCGTCATACTATTTTGCTTTTTGAAGATTGTCTAACAAAACATAAAAACAAACACACCAATGCAATTACTCAAAACAACATAATTGAGTTAGTGATCACCTCTTCATTATTTATTGCTTCCTTGATGCAGACACCTTCGTTACACACAGGACTATGCAAGTGCCCGTGTTTGCTGTCCATACTTCTTAAACAACGAATTAATGACAGAATGTTTTGATTGCACTTTTTTCTTTCTCACTTGGGTGGAATTGATAAAAAATTATTTAATTAAAATATTAAATATTGATAACAATGAACTGCAAGTCATAAAACATTAATCTTATTATGACATAGATCACTTTAAAATACATGTTGCTGAAAAAAGTAAACATTTTTTAAATATTTAATCTACAAATTCTAAACTTGATGAACTAACAACATTCGTCAGCTCACTACAGGACTTAAACTATAAATTTAATGTAATTTGCCTACAAGAATGCTGGATATCCAATTTAATTGATTTAGCAAATATACAACTTCCTGGGTAAGATTGCATTGCTCAAAGAAAGAGCACTAGTAACAATGGTGGCTTAATAATATATGTTGATAACAGATTCCAACACAAAGTCCAACTAAACATAAACACGTACCAACACTGGGTGGGACTGATAATTAACATAATTGATGGTGCCCTACCAAAAGCAATTACTATTGGTAATATATACAAACCCTCAAGCATGGTAAGAGAACATGTCAGGCAATTTATTAATGAATTCACCACACTTATCTTGTCAATAGAACAATCAAACAGAAGTATTAACATAGCTGGGTACTTCAGTCTTAATCTCCTTAAAATAATTTTTTTTCTCAATATGCAGCGAATTCTTTGATATGTTGACATCCGACAGTTCATTTCCACAAATCACACTTCCTACCAGATTATTCCACTAAAGCAGCACACTAATTGACAATATATTCTATAAAAGGCAGAGATCTACAGCTAGAACTACATCAGGTATATTAATAAGTAAGTTATCTGATCATCTCCCATGCTTTATTCTCTCAGAAAGTTCTTTAGTCAATCCACCAAACCCAAAATGCATTAAAATTAACACACAAAACGAAAAAGCCACTCAAAATATAATCAATTATATCAATGCATCCGATTTGTACAACAAAACTAGACAAGTCTTAAGACAGACCCTAATCTAAGTTACGGTATTATACGCGAAGTAATTGATAAAGCCAAGAACAATCACACTTTGAACAAATTAGTTAGATTTGATAAATACAAACACAACAAGTTCAAATGGATCACCGTGGGTCTGCTAAAATCCAGAAAGTTTCAAGATAGATTAAAACAGTGAAACTTACAAATCCTAATTCACGGGAATACAAAGTAATTCTCGTTAACTTAACAACATTAAGGAGAAGCATACGTACATCCAAGCAACATTATTATGTGTCCACGTTTGCTAAATATAACTCTGACATCAGAAATACATGGACAACTATAAATGAAATTATTTCAAGAAAAAACAACAACAAATATTTTCCTGAATCTTTCAATATAAACAATAAAGAAACAACAGACAGACGAGATATAGCTAACGCATTTAACACGTTTTTACAAACATGGGCAGAAAACTGGCTAATAACATAACGTACTCAGGAGATAAAGATTTCAAGCACTACCTTAACGCAAATTGTAACTGCAAATTCGTAATTAATAACGTTGACAAACTAATTGTACAAAATATAGACAACCTTTCATCTAAAAACAGCACCAGGTGTGATTCCATTTCAACTAATTTACTAAAAAAATTGCACCAAAACTAATAAAATCTTTAACGCTACTAATAAATCAAGTCTTTAGTATGGGGATCTTCCATGAAAAATTAAAAGTGGCCAAAGACATTTCTCTATTTAAAAATGGTGACCCGTCAATAATCAACAACTATAGACCAAACTCTCTTCTACCAGCTGTATCCAAAGTTTTTTGAAAAAATTATGGGGAATCCTATCTCATCCTATTTCGAAAGTAAAAAATTGTTTTCAAAATCTCAATATGGCTTCCGTTCTGGTCATTCGACTGAATATGCTGCATTATACCTGGTAGACCAAATAACAACCAACATTGATAATAATGAGGTACCTTTTAGCAAATTCCTTGACCTTTCTAAAGCATTTGACACTACTTTGTAAATTGAAACACTGGTATTGATGGGGTATCTCTGAAACTTTGTGACATTTATTTATCAAATAGAACACAATATAATGTAGAAATTGGTGATGTACAATCAGATACCTTATCAATAACAACTGGTGTACCGCAAAGCTACATTCGAGGACCAATTCTCTTTATTATTTATATTAATGATTTTTCACAAGCTAGCCCAAAGTTCAATTTCATATCCTATGCAGACGACACCACTTTATTAAGTAGAATTAGCAATTTCACAACCGCACACAATAATGATGCTGAAACACTGATAAATGAGGAACTCGAATTATTGAGTGGCTAGAAATAAATAAGCTTTCCCTTAACATTGCTAAATCCAAATTCATGGTTTTCCACATGCCCCCCAAAAATATTTAAAACACCTTCCTAAAATAAACAGTATAGAAATAACAAAGGTTGGCAATTTTAATTTCTTGGGATTAACTCTAGACACACATCTAAACTGGAAAAAACACTCTGAAAAGGTATTAAACAAATGTTCTAGATAATTGGTACACTTAATAGACTTAAACTAATTCTGCCAATGAGAAATAAAACAATGCTATATAATACATTATTAGCACCACACATAAATTATTACTTAACGACTTGGGAGATCAACTCTCAACAAATTAATCAACTTCAGATAAGGGCCATACGGATAACAACTTGAGTCATTTTTATGCACATACTGACCCGTTATTTAAAAAACTACACTTATTAAAAGTGAATGATATGTTAGCCATTCAAGAATTAAGATTTTATTATAAATTTATGTATAATAAATTACCTACACATCTACAACATTGGCGGACAGCAACTAACACCATGAATCATAGTGTGGGACCCATACCATCAGGGGGACATAGATAAACTAGAACGTATCCAACACCGGGCTGCTCGCTTCATTACCGGTGACTACCACTCCAGACATGAAGGATCGATCACAAACATATTAATAGACCTAAAACTCACTACCCTACAAAGCAGACGTCGGGACCTACAACTTAAATTCATTTACAAAATAGCTGAGGGATCTACCCCAGCCATCCCCACAGAAACATACTTTCGGCCCTAAAGAATAAATAGAAGACGCATCCACCCCAAACATTTCCAAGATCAGGTATCCTCAAACTTTGTACAACACCTAACAACCAATAACACCAGGTGCTATAGTATACAGTACCTGAATCCCACACCAACCAATTCAAAAACTCATACTTTGTAAAGACAATAGTAGACTGGAATCAACTAAATGAGTCGCAGTTCCAGGCTGAGACCATAAACGATTTCAATCGCCTATCCTGCGGCCCAAACACTCAATAACACCATACGCACCCACCACGCCGTAAATCATAGCCAACTGTGGCTCCTTACGACGTAAATAATTATAATTAGAATCATGGTCACAATACAAGCAACCAACAAAAAATACACATTTATGGTACAACCCATACATTTGCAAACTATGGTCTTAAATACAGTTTACCACATACAATCAACAATACCTCCCAGAGTGTGATAGACAAACTTTATACACACAGTTTACAGGGTTTCGTAAATTATGCAAAGCATCACATCATTCAAAATTACAAAAACACGTGCACAAACATTAATTGTTATGCCAGTACATACACACGCAATCAGCTGCAATGATGTCATCTACACCCAAACACTACAAAGTATGTGTTCACCTACTCACTTCACCACACGCTATGAACATCCACCCCAGCTGCACACTAAAACACAACAATCCAGTGTTTTAGTGACAATGGATATCACTACATTTTAACGTTTAAGTTTTGTGTAACATATTATTTTCTTTCAACAGAAACTGAACTAAGATATCACGACTGGTGGCTCCTGCGATAGCGACTTTCAACAAGTCTTAGTAGGAGTCTGTACACTGTAACTTTATAAAAATGTATATTATTATTATTGAATGCCCGTACAGTTTGAATAAATAAATCCACTTCTGTTCTGTTGTGTTCTATGAGGCCCCTGGCTGGGTAAGTCGGGGCCAACACTTACAATGTGCCCTGTCTGACGTAATGGTCGCCATCAGTGCAAATAAGTAATGTCGTGAGACGGGGCTATGACGGGGCTTTGAGAGTTGCACAGTCTGGGGGGCGAAGGGTGGCTGCACTCTGCACACGTCTTTCTGCCAATGAATATTCATGTAATTTTATATGTGTACATCTGTTCATGCTCATTGGGTCAGCCACATTTTTTTATTTAGTGGTCCATGTGACTGCTTAATTTTCCAGGGAAAAGACAATATTTTACAGCAATATTTAGCCACTGATCGTCAAAGTGTGCCGACAGAAGATGCAAACGATTCACAGAAATTTAAAATAAATCAATTTTTACACGTCCTACGGGGCTATGTGGAGTGTCATGTCTCCCGTAAAGAGAAAGCTTATTCTGACACGTCATGACTTGCAATGTACGAGCTTCAAGTACACAAAAGTCAGTGAGTCTGATTTTGAGTTCTCGGATTAGGACATTGATTGAGTGAGAGAGAGAATGAGTTAATGAGACGAGAGACTTGTGACGAAACATTGCTGCTGAAGCTGCAGTTGAGGATTTTACACACTTTCCAAAATAATTCTTTTAAGCTCCAATAGCCCCAGTAATTAAAAACAAAGCTGGTGATTTGTGTCATAGCAACAACTACAGACCTATTGCTCTTGCTACAGTTGCTAGTCAATTATTTGAATCTTTAATATTATCAATGGCCACCATTTTCTTCACAACGTGTGCCAACCAATTTGGATTTAAAAAGCATCACTCCCCACCTTTTTAATGTGTACATGGATGACTTAAGTGTAAATCTTAAGAAATTACAAATTGGATGTCTTTATGCAGGCACCATAATGAACCATTTGATGTATGCAGATGATCTCTGTATGTTTTCACCTAGTATTTCTGGGTTGAGAATGTTAACAGATTGTTGTGCCAAGTATGGCGAAATGTTTAACATAACATATAATGCCAACAAGTTGTATTGTATGGTTATTGACAACAAACCTCAGGACATGAAAAATATTCATCCTGTCACTCTCAATAATGGTCTGTTACCTCACCTTGCTCACCTTGCTCACCTTGACGGCCTTATCCCTATCAACAAGGGGTCAGCCTAGACCTCCTCCTCCACTCCATGCTATCTAGGGCCAGATCCACTGTGACACCTATGTCCCTCGTGTCCTCATTGATTTATTGTTTCCACGTCTTCCTTGGGCGTCCTCGTCTTCTGACACCTGATAGCGCTAAGCTCATCATACTGCAGATGACATTGTTCTCATATCGTCGTTGCACATGGCCGAACCATCTTAGATGGCCACTTCGCATGACCTCGTCGATTGACGGGAGGTTTGTTACGGATGTAACCCAACCTTGATACTCCGAGGATCCCACGTTACCTCATACTATTAAATGCAAATATCTGGGTCATATAATTAATAATAATCTTACTGACGATGATGACATTGCCAGACAGAAAAGATGCATATATGCTCAGGCTAATGTCTTTGCACAAATATTTAGTCTTTTTAGCTCTACCATTAAAACTTCCCTATTTCACTCTTACTGGGATACTATGTACACCTCAAGTCTTTGGTGTAAATTAAAAAAAAAACAGAGTTTGAAAGGCATTACTGTTGCATATAATTTTATACAATTTGTCATCATGCTGTAGTGCAAGTTTTATGTTTGCTACAGACTACAAGTGTATATTAAATCTTTTAATGAACTTATGAGTTCATCCATATTTAGCTTATCGAGTCATCTTCAACAGTTTGAAATTAACCAACAATATTGTATTTGACACACAGACACAGACACACCAGGTCTAACCCCCACCCCCGAAGTGCTGTAAAGCACCCAAGACACACCAGGTCTAACCCCCACCCCCATGTGCTGTAAAGCACCCAAGACACACCAGGTCTAACCCCCACCCCCATGTGCTATAAAGCACCCAGACACACCAGGTCTAACCCCCACCCCCGAAGTGCTGTAAAGCACCCAAGACACACCAGGTCTAACCCCCACCCCCATGTGCTGTAAAGCACCCAGACACACCAGGTCTAACCCCCACCCCCCATGTGCTGTAAAGCACCCCAGACACACCAGGTCTAACCCCCACCCCCATGTGCCATAAAACACCCCAGACACACCAGGTCTAACCCCCACCCCCATGTGCCATAAAACACCCCAGACACACCAGGTCTAACCCCCACCCCCATGTGCCATAAAACACCCCACACACACCAGGTCTAACCCCCACCCCCATGTGCCATAAAGCACCCCAAACACACCAGGTCTAACCCCCACCCCCCATGTGCCATAAAACACCCCAGACACACCAGGTCTAACCCCCACCCCCATGTGCCATAAAACACCCCAGACACACCAGGTCTAACCCCCACCCTCCATGTGCCATAAAGCACCCCAGACACACCAGGTCTAACCCCCACCCCCATGTGCCATAAAACACCCCAGACACACCAGGTCTAACCCCCACCCCCATGTGCCATAAAACACCCCAGACACACCAGGTCTAACCCCCACCCCCATGTGCCATAAAGCACCCCAAACACACCAGGTCTAACCCCCACCCCCCATGTGCCATAAAACACCCCAGACACACCAGGTCTAACCCCCACCCCCATGTGCCATAAAACACCCCAGACACACCAGGTCTAACCCCCACCC